>JASUAD010000012.1:8400000-8705000 GCA_037013555.1 Sextonia rubra | reverse complement strand
ATTCTTCATTATGTCAAAGGTACTTGTAATCGTGGCTTATTCTACCCTTCCACATCCTTGTTACAATTGCAAGACTATATTGATGCCGATTGAGCAGGATGTCTTGATACTCGTCAATCAACGACAGGCTGGTGCATGTTCTTAGACCGCTCTCTCATCTCCTAGAAAAGTAAGAAACAAAGCTTCTTCTTCGTGAGTTTAGAGTTCTTCTAACTAAACCCATCTCTCTTTAAGCCAGTAACACTAGTACCATCCGAATTGTCAAAAATGCTGTCTTCCATGAATGTATCAAGCATATTTAGATTAACTGCCACTTCATTTGTCAACATTTTGTCACAGACAAAATCTATCTACCGTATATCTCTTCTGAACAATTGGTATATATGTTTACCAAGGGACTGCCCCAGGATCGTCATGATTATGTTCTTTCCAAATTAATGTTGCTACTTGAACAGCTGCATCAATTTGAAGGGGAGTGAAGAAGCATAGAAAGACCAAGTCCACCAGGCCCATCAGGCCCATGATTGACAGCCTCCCACGTGAGGGATCCAATCAACTCCCAACTCTTTATAGCTGTATCTTATCAGACAACATTGATTCTCTTTCCTTGTTTATAATTAGATATCATTCAATGTAAATCCATCTTAATTAAGGCAATATACATTACATATTGTATGATCGATGCCCATCAATATACAGGAGACAATTTCCTCTATCTTCATCTTCTTCTCTTAAGCTAGTTTACATAAGGATTCACACATCCTTAATCTATAGCATAACTCATGAAGGAGCCTCATTTTTCCCTGCTGCAATTAAACCTGAGGCTGTCAAGTTCTTCTTTAGATGTTTTAAACCTGGAACTGCCACTCTGGGTGCTTCCCTCTTTAGCAACATATTCAGCAAAGGTACAATTCTACTCATCCTAGAAGAGGAAGTTCAAAGCCAGAACATCGCTGACCTAGTTAACAGTGGCACAATTCTCCCCACCTCTCCCCATCCTCAGAGTCTGCGATGGTCCCTTAGTTTGTCATCTCCTGTGCCGAGGACATCCTGATGTTTTTTAAAACCTCACTAAGAGGAGCAGAAGCCATTAGAGATCTGTTGAACAGCTACTAAGAGGCTTCAGGGCAAGATTTTGATATTTCAAAAAGCATTCTTTTCCCAGGTCACATGAGGCCAGGTGAAAAATCCCACTTAGAAAGGATTCTTGGAATTCCTATTTTTAGATTTCCAGTTAAATACCTGGGTGTCCTACTGCGTAGTCATTTCCGATCATTCTTGGAAGGAATAAGAAAGAGGGTAGTGGATTAGAAAAGCATACTTCTCTCTTTTGCAGGCTGCCTTGTTGTCATCAAGCATGTTCTTTCCAATATCCCAACTCACGTTTTCATGGATCTCCTGATTCCTAAATGCACTTGTAAAACAGTTAAGGATCTAATGAGAAGTTTCTTTGGTCTGCAACTGAGATTTGGACCAAATGTAATATGGCTAATCCTCTTCTCTTTGGGCATCTTGGTTCGAGGAGATCTATTTCCTTATCATTCAGTTTGGGCCTCTCAAAGGCTGGCTCAAGCTTCTGGTGTAAAAAAAAAAAAAAAAAAAGGTCTAGCTCCATTTATCCATATGGGATGAAAATGGGTTATCAGTGATGGCAATTTGTCTAGCTTATGCAATTACAGGTGGCTGTCATCTGAATCTTTATCTAAACTATGCTCATGAAACATCCTATCACATTTTCCCTTGAAACCGTTGAGCACCTACAGCTACCAGCCACTTTCTTCTTTCTAAGCCCTCCTGTCCAGATTCTCTGTATTGGATGGATGCTTCAGACGATCATTTCTCCCTTGCTTCAGTGTGGAATATGATTAGAAGTCAGATTCATATGAAGTATAGGGCTCAATTCATTTGGAACCAGATTCTACAGCCAGCCACATCATGTTTCTCTCAGGGCTTCTTTCTCATGTGAGACTTCCACTGACAAAGGGGTCACATCAATAGGTTTCCAGTTGTGGCTTCAAGATGCTATCCATGTCGGAACTATGAGGAGTCAGATTCTCATCTATTCTTCCAATGTTCCTTCTCTCAGCAGGTGTGGTCTTGGGTTGCAGCAGTAGCCTATGTGTGGTTAATTCCAATTTCAGCTGGCTCTTTATTTACAGAGTCAGATTCTCATCTATTCTTCCAATGTTCCTTCTCTCAGCAGGTGTGGTCTTGGGTTGCAGCAGTAGCCTATGTGTGGTTAATTCCAATTTCAGCTGGCTCTTTATGTACAGCTCTTTCTTCTGAGTGCAACAGGCTTGGCCAACTGGCCATACAGCTTCCATCATTCTCCTTATTTGTCAAGTAATTTGAAGAATTTGTAACAACTCTATATTTAATAGAAAAACTCCAAGCTTGAAATTAGATCGAGCCTTGATTTGGTAAGCTTGGGAGATTGCATTGAAGAGAATCACTTTTCTCGCTGGATGCTATTTTTAGATTGCTGGGTATTTGTTAGCCTTTTTCTTAAAGTTATGTGCATTCATTCCTATCTTGTGAGATGTTTTCTGGTTTTCTAAATTCCACCCCCAACAACACCACCACCACACACCCACCACCCCCCCCCCCCCCCCCCCCAACAACACCATCTTCCTCCTTTTTTTTATCCTCCTGTTTCCTCCTCCTCTCTCCTTTCTCCCTCTTAATGAAGCAGAAAAATGTTAGAAGCTTTTTTTCATGTCACGGCCAAAGAATCTCAGGTGTCTTTTGCTGTTAAAGCTGTTTGCAGGAACTCAACCCATAAAAATGGAAAGGATGCTACTTCTAGGACACCACTTTTGGCTTTTAAATGCTGATCCTTTTATTTTCTTGTGGACTGGTTCAGCTGATCTTGTAATTTTTACTCTTGAGAACTGTAGTAGGGTTTCACTCCCTTTCTAATGTTCTGGTATCAATTTCAGCTCTCTCTAATGCTGGAATTTTTTTTTCCTTTTTTAGAGTCTCATTCAGAAAGACCGAGAAGATCAGAATGATACGACGATGGATGAATTCTATGAGAAACTGAAAATTGCATATCGTGACCCTGCCCTGCAGCCCATCCAGTTCTCTGGAAATGATGATGCAGATAGTTCTCCTCTTCTTCATTGACGTTTGATATTGTCATGTTGATGCGTTTATTTACAGAATGCCAATTGAATGTGTAAAATTTGAACGTTCTGCTATGCTGTTTGTGGAAGCATGTAATTGTTCATATAAAGATGGCACTGTTACTTTTACTTGGCACAAAGGTTTTACTTTTACTTTTTTCTTATTTATTTACCTTTTTTTAGATTTTTATATGTCGAGTTTGACTTGTTATTCCTCTTTACCCCCTCTATGGCCACATTGTCATGGAAGAATTTGTACTTTGTTCTTTTTTTTTTTTTTTGGCTAAATGGGTTGAACGAAGTACACCTTAAAAGATTCCATGCTGGTATAAATTATGCTACTCAAGGTAACTATGCAATCTAAGTAGTATTATGTATGAATAGGGATCATATTTAGTCCACGCACCGTCTTCCCAACTCAAATTTGGGTTTGGAGGACAGAGGACTCATGTCTGAGTGTGACAAATATATAGAAAAGAATCATAATTGGCTAAAAAATCACTTTAAATTTGGATTTAATGTTTTTCATTGTTTTTATTTTATGTCGTTTGTCATTAAACCCACCGGTGAGTCTGCGTTTATCATAGCAGTTCTGCTTGTGACTCCATTTCATGTCTCTTTTTCCTTTTTTTCCTCTTACATCTGTGACCCTAACCAGCTACCAACAGCCGGGGACATATAGCAACTGCAAATGTCGCTAATAAAAATGATTTTCAGGCATAATACTGGTCAAGGGAGATGATTATACATAGAAGTTCAGCATAAATGATAGACCACATTGCTCATATTAGAAGTAGGTCATATTTGTGTGCAAAGGGTTCTCACATTTTATGAGAAACATTTTTGTGCAACTGAGATTGTAAATGGGCATTATCTGAGTATCTGAATATCTCGTTTTGAATAAAATGATTATAGAACTTATGTGGATCTGGGAGAAATTCATATCTGGGTCTTGAGCCATGTATATTTCGACTAAGGATGTGGATCCTAGGCAATTGCATTCGCACGATCACATATTAAGAATACACACAAGTTTTAGGGCTTACATAGCTTGAGTTATATTCGTGTTTGAGAGTTTAATATAGTTTAATTCTAAAACTTTATTTTTTTTGATTGCTTCAAAGGGAATTCAATGGACGAAGCCTATAGAGAATATTAGTACTGCAAATCATGAACTAGGCATACAATGGTTGATGGGGTGCGGTTGATGGGGTGAACTTGCACAACCTCTTTACACTTTGTTCCTTTATACTGTCGCCCAACTACAGTGCCATGTGATACAGTTTTCCACCAAATCCCATGGTTTTGTATTGATTTGAATGGACTGAAATATTGAATTGATTGTTACTTTAATTTTTTATACTCAAACATCCGAACAATCTGTTTTCAAAGATGCCTATTGTTTGCATTAGAACACACAAGAATCTAATACATAGATTTCATGCCATAAGTCGTTAAAATGGAGATGAAAGGTGAATCTCTTAAGAGCATAATGAAATCTCTCCCTTTATGATAGAATTAGGGAAGGGTTGGAAATGAATACCTATCCATCACCAAAATAATTACAAACATAGGAAAGTGAAGGTTCTATTTACATCTACACCTTATATCCTTCGTACCTCACATCTTTAATAATCTTCTGGGAGAGTTTATTTTTCTATGGATTCCTATGTGTTCAATTCATTTGTATTTCAATGCAAACAAATAGGCCCTAAATAGATTTCTCCTACAAACTACTACAATGTCACCAAACTCTCTGCAGCCAAACGTGATCAGTTAACCCTTTGGCAAGGGAATTGCCTCCATTTTAGCAAAGCAGGGAACCTCTTTCGCCCTTGCAGCTCTGAAAAAGACTGGTTTTCTATCGTCTAATGTAGCAAGTTGCGAGCGATATGCACTATTTTGGCATGGAGACTCACAAGGAATTCAAAAGCATTTTATGCTCGGTCCATTGGAATATCCTTAACTTCCTGCTGCCCCCTCCATCTTAGAAGCAGTAAAATGGATTATCATTACTTCCTTAAATTCTACGGGACTTGGTTCTCTCTGCCTACTTCGATGCTCATTGCGGCCTGCCCCTTCAACCCTGTCTACATGGGTCTCCTTGATTGGTGTTGTGACGAGAAGTCTAGGAAAGAAATTGGTGCAGCTTGTACATATTTTTGGCTTTGCTATCTGATCGTCCAAGATTAGGCTATTTGATGAAATGAAGCCTCATCTTAGCCACACTCTTTCAAAAATCAAAACTCTCTGGCAAGCAGTTAAAGACACCCTTGTGGAAATTCACTCTTTGGACATGAAACCACATTATAAACTTCTCTTAGTTTTTGTGATTCTCTTCTTTTGGGTTTTTAAATACAGTATGTTATGAGATGTATTATCATAGGTGAATGCCCATATTGGGACTCATATAAGATAAAAAAAAAAGCATTTAAGTTACTTGGGGAGGAAGCAATATTACTCTATAAATAAGATCATTCCTCTTCGATAAGAGTTCTCTTTCTCTTCTCTTTCTTTTAACACATTATCAACATGGAAGACTCTCTTTCCTTCTTTTCCTCTTGCTCTCATCACCATCCATCAATGCGGTCCAGCACCCCACTTTCAATCTCCAAGCACTAATCGAGATCAAGAAGAACATCGCTAACCTCCTTGGCTTTGACTTTCGTTATCACCCCATGCACTTTGTTTGCAGGCGTCTTTTGTGCTCCCGATCCAAATCCAACGGCTTCTGCTCTAAAATCCGAACTCATCGCTGCCTGTGGAGATTGGTTCTTGCTCTTTTCATTGAAGGAAGAGGGAGGTGATGAGCCCAAAGGAGACCGAGAACCCAAACCTTGTTCATAGATCCCACTTTGATTCCATGGTTCCTAAGCGCCCAAAGAAGCCCACCAGAAGTGAAGGCTAATTCATGGACGATTATGTTAATAACAACATCAACAACTATGAGAAGGACAAGTTGTAAGACCTTTGATGTCAATCCCATTCCATCAGTATTAAAGAGGTCATGATTCGATCCTGTACGTGCGCACCATGCTGGTTGCCGCCCACTACTATACTGCCACTGGCGTGCCTGCCGCTTCTGTCACTAGTGTTCGTAGTCACCGAAGACTAGTCCCTAACTAATGGTCCACCACTCGCCGCACCTGGTGAGGAAGGAGCAACAGGGCTCCTTCCAGTTCTGGGTTACCAAACCCAGACAATGAAAGAAGAAGAAAAGTTATTTGGGCCTGGTTTTAGGACCAAGTCGGATCTAGGTTTCTGATCGAGTCAAACTTGACCAGCTTTTCAGAACCCAATCCAACAGAAGCACTTGCTGACATCAACAGCAAGTGCAGTCAATGATGCAAGTAGTGACGTCAATAAGGATCGGCGACAGAAACTTGTTTCTGCCATATTTTAATCATCCAAAGTCCAATTGACAATCTATTTGTACGTACAAAAAGCTCGTGAGCAGATCTACTCATTACAATCAAAAGAAAGACGATTCAACGGTTAAGTAATTTTTTCTTATTTTATCATATTTTATTAGTTTAATCATTATATATATGCATGTATCTTTATTTCTTTCTAGATATGCATATAATTGGAATATTATTTGGAGATGAATAGTTTATGTCTCTTATCAAAGAGAGATCAAGATAGAATTGATGGATCATGAATCGAACCAGAAGTTTTATATTAACTCGGACCTAAAGTCTCGTACGTTAACCTAAGAACTATAAGTTCTCAAATTTACGAAATCTAGAACTAGATTTCTCAAATTCACAATATAAACCCAGAGATTCATATGCCTAATCAAACCTGAAGTTTGATGTTTAAACTAAGAAATACGACCAATCAATATTAGGCCATAAAATCAATCCTAAAGTCTTGATAGAACCAGAAGTTCTAAAAAATGAATGCTTTGACAGAACCTAAAGTTCTAAGTCATGAACCTGAAGTTTTAAATCAAGTTTAAAGTCTTGACAAAACTGATAGTTAAAAGAAAATTTTGACTAATCGGAGTGTAAAAAACTATTTCTGCGATATTGAAATCATCCGGAGTCGGATTTCAAATCCGTTTCTTCTAGCATATGCATGGCTACAAGCAATTTATAATAGGACTCAGAGAAAGATAATCTAACAGTAAAAAACAAAATGGTTTTAATCAACGATAACGATCAATATAGCTAACTTTTCCCTTTTTCATTTAAATTATGGATTTGTTATATTACATTGCACCACATGCCTGATATAATTATTTCAGTAAAGTTATAACTATATGATTATATGAAGTTTTAGTTTTGATAAATTTTTTACTATAAGTAATAGTTGCATATATTAGAACTAGAAGTTTTATATAAATAATTGGAACCCGATATTCTATATGATATTTAGAGCCAAAAGTTCTATATCAAATAAATAACCCGGACCTGAAGATCCATACGTTATCTGGATCCAGAAGTTCTAAAATTTTGAACATGAGCATGAAGATTCATATTCATAATCAAACCTAAAGCTTTGATTTTTAAAAGATTCAAAGAAGTATAGATCGATACGATGGTAATAAAATCAAACATAAAGTTTTGACAGAACTGGAAGTTCTAATTCAAATATGAAGTTTTGACGGAACCGAAAGTTCTGATTCAAACCTAAAGTTTTGATGAAAACAGAAGTTCTTATTCATGTCTAAAGCATTAACAAAACCAGAAGTTTTGATTCTTAAATTTATAACCCAAATTTTTATTTTTTTTTATGATTGTTATTGTTAAATCGATCTCTACAAACTCAAAAAGCTTGGTGATTCCATTAAAGAGGGAAATAAGATGTCCCTGAAGGATATGACATAAGTGTTGACCCATAAAAATTACAAATATTGTAGTGAAGACATTACAGGTAAACTTCAACCCAAGGGCACATAAACCTTAGGATTGTAGAATACCGGTCAAGTACTGCATCTAGATATTCAGAACTAATGCATCCAAGTGTTCAGAACTAATGCAACTCATTTCGAAGATTTTAGATGAGTTCAAAGTGCAACCGTTCAAAATTTAGAGGTGACATAGTTCATTTGGTCACTCAACCCACCAAACTTCAAATTCAAGGTTCATTGGCTCAAAGTCTAGGGGTCTCGAACAAACTCAAGCTTTTGAGTTACCAAGGCAGTTGAAAATCATATGGCAGCTCCAAATTATGCTTATGAATAATGCTTCAAAATTTTAAAGTATTTTGACTTCATTTTAGGTCAAATTCAAACTTCAGTGACTATTTGTCCATGAAGTTAGGGTCACCATGACAACATACAGTTCTGCATGTCAGAATCAATTGAAACTTTTGAAAAAAGCTCAAATTGTATTCAGGAGTGACTTTGCAAAATTTCAGAACAAGTAAATGTCATTTGACCCAAAGTCAATGAAAATGTTAACTTTGGGTCATTGACCCCTAAGGCATGGGGTCACTAACCAAAGTCCTACTTCTAAGTGAGAAAAGTTGATGAAATAAAGCTAAAGTCATACTTAGAAGTGGTTCTTCAAATTTTCGAGCCAAGAGGATTTCGTCTGACCTACTTCAACTACATGTTAGCTAGGAGTTTGTGACCCCCAAGTCATAAGGGTCATTGATTAAAAATCCTACTTCTATGAGGCCAAAGCTAATGAAATTTGAATCAGAGACTCAAAATGTGTTCAAAGTAAATTTTCTAATGTTTTAAATCAGTTAAACATCATTCGGGTAAAAAAAAACAAGCTAATTGCCTGCAACACAATAGAACATTGACTTAGAACATGCAACAAGTGGGTCACTATTCAAAATCCTTCTTCCACAAATCCAAATCACATGAAATTTTGATGAACACTTCAAGATGCTCCTGACATTAGTCCCTTCAAGTTTCAAATCGATTCGAAGCGATCTAGACTTCAAATAGCTGAAACAAGAGTCCTTTTTCATGAAAAGTTAACAAGAGGGTTGACCAACTTTAGAAGGTCAAAACGGGTTGAAATTTCTATATCACACTTAAAATAGTGTTAGAAAGATTAGAGAATGTTCAAGCCCTAAACAGATGAAAACAGGTCATATATGCAAAAGCCCTAAAATTAAACATGTCCATGCCACGGTCATGGACACCTGTGAAGCAGTTCTCGGTAATTTTCAATGGTTTTCTCCACTTTATTTCGAACTCCAACCTCTTATAACTCCCTAAGCTACTTCTGAAGGCTTTAAAAAACAAGTCTTTGCATTTGGTAGGGGGTTCCAAACAAGTTTAAGAGATTTAAAGCTTCTTAAGCACAAGTTTCAAGGGAATTAACCAAGCTTCTCAAGCACTACAAGTCCACTTCTTCTTCTCCTTCTCACTAACTTAAGGTGAGAAATAATTTAGAGAAGGAGAAAAAGCATGCACATCACCTGGAAGAGATGAATATAAGGGCCATCAAGTGGCCGCGGCTGCAGTCAATGACACCTGTGAAGCTGTTCCTGGCAATGTTCAGCAATTTTCTCCACTTCATTTTGAACTTTAACTTACCATAACTCCTCAAACCGCCTCTGAAGTCTATAAAAGGAAGGTTTTCTCACTTGAGAGGGGTTCGAAGCAAGTTCCAAGCAAATCCACACTAGTTCAACAAGTTAAAAGGCATTGACAAGCATAGTTTCCAGTATTCACAAGGCTCCCAAGGCACTTTAAGCACTCCAAGTCCACTTTTTATTCTCCTTCTCACTAATTTATGGTGAGAAATAGTTCAGAGAAGAAGAAGAAACATGCATCTCACTTAGAGAAGACGAATACAAGGGCCACAAAGATGAAGTCTATTTCCTTTGATTTTTTCACTTGGGAGGGGGTTTGGGCCATCTCGGAAGTTGTGAACAAGCTCTTTAGGCTTCATTTTATTTTTTGAAAATCATAGGTTTAGAATGACACAACTTTGACTCTATTTTGCTTGTATAAGCATCCTTTATGAATTTGTACAAAAACAGTCCGTAACAAAAACGTAATGATTATCAAAGGTTCTAATCGATTCTACAGCCAAATTAAGTACTCTTGATGGTCATTCAGCACTCCAAAAGTCAATGAACACAAGCTCTAGCACTCTAAAGTCATTACAGAGGCAAAACAAAGAATAAATGGAGGCAAACAGTGGCCTTTTCGGCCACTGTCTGCCAATGACCGTGGGCCACAGTCACTACTCCCCCATTTTCCATGTTTCGCATTTTATGCTCCTTTGCATGAGTTTTCTTATACTTTCTAAGTTTGGATCACATCTGATACTAAAGGGAGGGGCCATAACTTTTCAAAATTTGTAAACAACCTGTACCCCCGCAGTTAAGACGGTTTAACCCATGTAAGCAAAGGGAAAATAATGATGAACTATAATTATTTCTCATTCTTCTTAATGCTTAAAGTGTGTGAATGTTGGACACAAATTCATTGCATTTCATATCGAGTTTTGAGTGTAATTAAAAGATTGGCACCATCTGTGGGAACTCTTTGCTCTAATTTGTGATCAAATTTGGCCAAAAAAGATGAAAAAGTGCTAAACTACATGAAAATTGTTGAAAAAAGTGCTGATATGTGCTGCTGTGAGCCAGTGGCCACGGGGTGCTGTGTAAAATGTCTTGTGGCTGCGGGGTGCTGTGTAAAATGGCCTGTCGCCACAGGAGACTATGCAAAAAGTGCTGTGACTGCAAGAAACAAAGTAAAATGGGCAGTGACGGTCGGCCTGCGGTCACTGACCTATTTTGCCTCCAATTAGACTTATTTGACTTATGAAGCCACCTATGTATGACCTTGATGTCTATGATAGGTTTGGGAGCTTAAATGAAGGAGATTTGCACCTCGAAGTGCATCCTTTTATTATTCAAATAAAGGCATTTGGCACCTCGAAGTGCATACTTTTGCCACTTAAGTGAAGGAACCTTACACCTCGAAGTGCCGGACCAAATCAACACCCTTTTTATACAATAGAAGAGTGTTGATTCAATCCAGAAGGCATTACGGTACTGGCTGTCTAAACACAAGTTCTTTCATAAGACCTAAAGAAATGTTTATATCAAAATCAATTATAAGAACAATGACATTGCAGTAGTGCATTGTCCGGCATCTTGCACTAATGGATCCCGTATGATCATTGTGGTAGTGGTGCAAGTTCGATTCTGTGGGCCCTATCTTTTTGATTGGATCCAACCCTCTCCTGTTTATAAGTCTGACATAGATAGCCTTGAAATGCTCCTAAAATTTTGGTATATAGGTTTAGTCTGCTTAGCATGATTTTAAGCCTAACTGTATAGTCCAGAAATGCTGTAGAAATTCTGACAGCTAGGACGGTCAGCATAGCATAATGAGATGGGATTAATGGCTATTTATGACCATTCCGGTTCGAAACCATGTTGGCTCAAAAGGCATTCATAAACCATTTCGGCTAACCCAAAAGACAGCCATGTTAGTTGTAACACTAATATAGTCGTTTGGGCTTACTATTTTTCAGAGATATCATGAGTTCTTTGATCATCACTTTCGTTGAGGCCAAGGAGAGTCTTTTCAAAATCTCCATGACTCAAACAAATCATCTGCAAGAGCACCAAAGAGGGCTCAAACTGACTCTGCTACCTCTGCTTCAAGAGTCTCAGTCTTCCAAAGACTCTCCACTCCTATGGGCTCTGTGACTATTTCCAATCTAAATGGGTCATCAGTGACCCCTTAGTTCGTAAAAAAGACCGAGGCTCTCAAACCCTGGGTTTCCAAATATACCCAGAATCTATTTGGGGTTTTCAACAAGGTTTAGGAAGAACCTAAACGCAAACTGAAGTCAGGCGGCAACAACCTTCATATCATCAAGCCTCGTCTACGGACAAGATAAGTCTGGTTCATGGATTACAAGCCAATAGCACTTGGCAAGTCACATATAGTGCTTGCCCAAGGCTCAAAATTACATTTCCTCGGCAAACAATGGGCCGTTAACAAGTAGCAAAGGACCTTTAGCAACTCTTAACTCACAAGAAGACCTAGAAACTTACATCCATTCTCGGATGCAGTACGTGGTCACCTCAGCCACGTACTTCAAAATCTAATAAGGCTAAGAACAAACTCTTGGCCTCACTTGAAGACAATATCTTCTACCCTCTAACTCAGAAAGAAGGACAAAAGTTTGGCAGGAGGCATCTACCTTCTATCATTGTAGCACCAACCCCGCCATCTTCACCCTAGCTTCTATCACATATTGCTAAAGACAAAAAAAAGCTAAGTGATTAATCATCAATGCTTTGACCGATCTCGCCCGCTTTAAAGATTCACTCCAACAAAAGAAGGAGCAGAAGAAAAAGGACAAAAGATGTGCCGTTGACATCCTTTTGCTTCCCATTTCTGATTCCATGGATTGGGAACGAGTTGCCGGCACTTCCAGGCCAATGGTCGCCAGGTTCAAAGATCAATCATTCGCAACTAGACTAGCTAATCAAATAAAGAAGAAAGCTTTAGCTCGCTACAGGGATTAAACTCAAAAGCTGTCACAGCATAAAATCACTTAAAAATAAGTGATTAAAGAAGATGATCCGAACTTGACCTCGTCATGCATGGTTAGACTAGGTTCAGCCCGGAGAATTATCCAAAGTATAGCTCAGACTCAATCACAAAAGTCTAACTCCAACTCCCATTCAAGCAGAATCTCTGAAGGTCATGTTGAAATAAACTCCGATGAGGATCCTATCACTATCTTAAGCACAGAAGATAATCAATCCACTCCACCTACATTAACATCCTTTTACCCCTGTCAGTACACCGTATTCATTGATGAAGTGAGCGGGATTAGTAAGGATGGGAATAATGATGCTGGTGGAAGCAACGACACCGGCAAAAAAAAAATGCTAGTGAAAATCGAGAGGACGACATCAATGACGTTGTCAAGCAACAACAAGCTAAAATTGATCACTTGATTGCCAGTTGAAAATATTGGCAGATAAGTTAGGTGGTCTAGCTAAAGCTCTAGTAAATCCTCCGTTTGTTGACAGAAGAGAACAGGCAATGATTAGGAAAAATGCCACTAAAATTGACCTGCTCATGGTCCAAATCAAATCCCTGACGAACAAGGTGATAGCTACAGGTTCTTCTAGTGATCATTCATCGATCCTGGGTCTTCACAGAGATCTTGAAAAACATGTAACCTTCAAGAAAGTTGAAAAAATACTAACAAAATCAAAAGTGGAGACCAGGATGAAAAAGAAAGGTATCAGACCTAAGTATCCTACAGAATTCGATCTGGTTCCATTTCCACCAGATTATAAATTTCTAACTTTCCAGTCGTACCTTGGGAAGGGGTCAGCAAATCAACATATTGTGCATTTCAAATCACTGCTCGGAAGTTGCCAGAGTTAAATGCACTAAAGGTAAGGCTGTTCGTTTGCACATTGAAAGGAGTTGCGTTTGATTAGTACAAATAGTTGCCAAAACTCACTGTCATGATATGATATGGCGTATCAAGGAAGAGAAATTTTTACTTCACTTCCAAAAGGAGGATCAAATAATCACCTTTGATATGCTCAACAGTGCAAGGCGAAGGGACAATGAAACTGCACAGTCCTTTATCAACAGATGGAGAGTATTATCCTATAGATGCTTTGAACAACCATCTCAAAGGGTAACCATTGAAATATGCAAAACCAACTTATGACTAGGGATCAAGGCTATCATGCTTAGTTACAAAACTAAGTCTCTGGCCCAATTGGTTGAGGTGGCCACTGATGCAGAGCCGACCCTTAAAGAGATCAGTCAAAAGAAGGCAAGTTCCCAAAAAGCAGAGCTGTTTTCATCTTCTTCTCCAAAACTGAAGAAGAAACAAGTGGTATTCAATGTGCAAACCTCCAAACCTCCTCAAAAGCCTCAAAATGCAAAAATTGTTCAAACCAAGAAAGAGGAATATGAAAAGAGGAAGAAAACTAAATATCCTTTTAATGGGGATATTGAAGTGATTTTCCGATCATTGATGGATAACAATAAGATTGAACTTCCACCTATGAAGAAACCTGAACAAGCAGGTCGAGTCAATGACCCAAGCTACTGTGCATACCCCTAGATGGTCTCATCCTCTCAAAGACTGGTTCATTCTGAAAGAGAAGGTCAATGAGATGTGGAAAAATGGGGTAATAACTTTTGATCGGAAGTACGATCCTACTCCGATCAACATGATCTCCTTTGGACAATTTGCACCGTAGCGGTATCTGCTCCACCAAAGCCAATGAAGGTTGAGTTCCGTGTCGTCAATGCAATACATGATGAACAAGGTTTGATACCGATCAAAACTTCTTCAGGGGAAGAAATGTGGGTTCACCCAGACCTATTGAATGATGAAGGATGGGAGAAGGTTAAAACCAAACCCACACGTACAGAAATAAGGAAGGTTAAAAGACAACTTAAGAACCTTTAAAGAGCTACCCAGGACCGCTTGATCAAACAAGAAAAATAGGCTAAAAAGAATAAGGAAAAGTTAGTCGACGCTTCAATTTCAAAAGAACATCTCAAATCGGTCAGAAGTCATTTTACTTTGGCTAACTTCATCATTCCAATTTCAAAGGATGAGGAAAAGCCACCAATATCCAATTGCAACAGGATCTCATGGGACAGCAAACCGGACAGCAAACCTCCTAATTTAGATGATGAGGAAGATTGGTCAGACTATTCTGATTTTGAAGATGAACAGTGGATTGATGACTACTTTGCTAATGAATACCTTTCTAATGAGGATGAAAGTTTTAAACAAACTTTTGATCTTAAAATGGGTACTCTCAATATCAAGCACGGTCTTAATACATTGTCAGTAGCTCTTTATGATATACATAGATCGAGCACAAGTGGTTGGTCGAATGATCGCCCTCCCAAAGTTCATCCAAATCCTTTGCCATTAGTTGAATCCGATGAAGTGCAACAACAACAAGCATCGTCTTCTTGTTCACAGGTAATAATCTCTATGCTAGATGTTTCTCCTGAACCAACTATCGAGTTAACTTCTTTAAAGTCAGATTCTGAACTAATCACTCAGCTTATTGTTCCTGACTCAACTAATGAGCTTGAGTTGCAAGAAGAGCACAATGAACTCTGCATTGGCAATCCTATCATACCTTAGGAAGTTTTCCAAGTTCAGGATCACCTCTCCGATTCAGAAGAAAAGATGCCATTGGCTCCTGCTTTGGTAGTTATTAGTACTTCTACTAATGAACCTCAAACATCTCAAGCCACTCCCGACAATGTAGATCAAGAAGCAGGCTTGGAAGAAGTCGGTCAACTTTTTGCTGAACTTGAAGAAGTCAATGCAATAAGAAGGTATACTCGCCCAGAAGTTAACCAAAACAACATAATCAACGACGACACTCATTCTGGTCATAACTATGGAGTCAACTATGATAGATACTCTTTTTCTTCTTATGTAAACTCTTCGGAGAATAACACAAATGTAAGTGTAACTTCTTCAAATATAAATGCTAATGCAAGGCTAACAGAGCCGTTCACGTATGATGTTGTTAAACACCTTAAACACATACCTACACGACTTCATATTTTGATCTTTTGCAGATGTTTGAGGAGACTCGTAACAACTTCATACGAGCTCTACAGGCTTTGAATACAAACAATCAAACTCGTGTAGTACAAGTTCATCAGATAGATAAGAACTATTTGAAAGCAAAATCCAAAAAGCCTCAGAAGTAGTGTATAGAATGTCTTTCCATTCACAATGCTTCCAAAGCCACCATCTCCTTCGCCAAAGACATGAAGAACACAAGGCCGCTCTATTTCATAGCCTACATCAAAGACATACCTGTTCCAAGAGTTCAAGTTGACCTTAGGTAAGCTCTGAATATCATCACAATAATAGCTCTTCAGGAACTTGGTATCCCGGTGAGTAAGCTATTTGCTACGAAAAACTCGATCCAAGGCTATGATGGGGAAGTCCAAGATCTGATTGGCAATATTCGGATTTAGTTACAACTAGGTGATCTAACTTCATAAGCTACATTGCATGTGGTAAAGAATCGTGCTTGCTACAATATCCTCTTAGAAAGGCGATGGTTTCATGATTACTCCACAGTACCTTCTACTCTCTACCAATGACTCAAATATATTGATGATGAGGGTAAGGTGCATTGAGTCTTTGCAGATGAAAAGCCATTCAAAGGCAAGGAGGTATGCTTCATTGATGCAGCCATGTATCAAGAAAGGCCTACAAAGTCTAAATCAGATTCAAACTGCTCTCCCATGGATGAGAATCCTACAAAACCCTTTACCATCTTAGCAGAAAAGAAAATCTATCCGGGGTTTAACAAAAAATCTGATCCCGTCAAAAAGTTGCAATCCACAAAAAAGCCAGCAGTCAAGTTTGTGGATACCAAAGCTCCTTTGGTGATCAAGGTTAAATCTAAAATCAAACAATCAGATTAACCTTTGGTCATATCTACAAAATCGTCAAGGACAAAGCAAACAGGCATTGTTATTCACACAAGTAAAACATATAATTCGGCTATGTATATAACACCTACTCAGAATGGTGAATCATGATATTTAGAGAGTGATGAAATACAGAACATAAGAGAGATGAATGTTGTGCCTCCTTTGAGGATCGACTGTTCTTATATAAGGGTTTAATTCCCTAATTACAATCAATTACAAATCTTAGATCCTAAACTGAAGCCACAAATTAAGTCCCTAATTACAATCAATTACAAATCTTAGATCCTAAACTGAAGCCACAAATTAAGTCCCTAATTACAATCAATTACAAATCTTAGATCCTAAACTAAAGCCACAAATTAAGTAACAAAAAAGGTACAATAAATGAGCCTAATGGACTTGGGCTTGCTTGACATTAAATGAGCCTAATGGACTTGGGCTTGCGTGACACCCCCCCTCAAATTGATGCTGGGGAGTCATAAAGCAGCAATTTGGAAACAAGAAATTGATGTCGAGGACGAGGAAGTCCCTTTGTGAAGATATCGGCAAACTGAAATGCTGTAGGAACATGAGGAAGAGTAATGACACCACGCTTATATTCATCGCGAATAAAGTGGCAGTCAACTTCGATATGTTTGGTGCGTTCATGGAAGACAGGATTTTCAGTGATTCGGATAGCCCCAGTATTATCGGCATGCAATGGAGTAGGAGAGGTTTGAGAAAACTCGAGTTCCGAAAGAAGGCCCCGTAACCATAAGATCTCAGAACAAGCAGAAGACATAGCCCTATATTCAGCTTTCGTGGAAGAGCGGGACACCCGTTCTTGTTTCTTGCATTTCCAAGAAACGAGAGATGTTCCAAGGTACATGCACCAACCAGTAGTAGAACAGCGTGTGTCTTGACAGCCAGCCCAGTCAGCATCTGCATAAGCGGTCAGATGAAGAAGATTATCCTTTGGATAATATAAACCACGAGGGACAGTTTTGAGCAGATAACGGATAATGCGCTTCACAGCTGTCAAATGAAGGTGTCGAGGAGCTGTCATGAATTGGCTCACAAGATGAACAGCATATGAGATGTCAGGTCTAGTGATGGTGAGATAGACAAGACTTCCCACCAGACGCCGGTAGGTATGAGGATCAGGAAGAAGATCGCCATCATCTTTACTCAACTTGAGATTGACCTCTACAGGCGTATCAACAGGTGAAGAATCATTGAGGTCAGCCAACTCGATAAGATCTGATGTGTATTTGTGCTGATTAACAAATAAACCTTTTGGAGATTGATGCACCTCGAGGCCCAAGAAATAATGCAAAGGACCCAAATCCTTCATACGGAAGGAATCCCTGAGAGAAGCTTGGAGAGATTTGATCATACGATCATCCGTGCCAGTGATAATAATATCGTCAACATAGACGAGAAGCACAGTAACACCAGTAGATGTGCGGCATAAAAAGAGAGATGGATCAGAAGGACTCTGGGTAAAGCCACTCTTGCATAAGCGAGCCTTGAAGGTTTCAAACCAAGCGCGAGGAGCTTGCTTTAAACCATAAAGCGATTTGCGCAGGCGACAGACAGACCTCTTGTAGGGAGAGGAGACGCCTTGTGGTATCCGCATATAGACTTCTTCGTGCAGGTCCCCATGGAGAAATGCATTTTTAACATCCATTTGGTATAAAGGCTAGGATTTAGAGGCAGCAATGGCGAGAAGTAACCGAACAGATGTCATTTTTGCCACAGGTGCAAACGTTTCCTCATAGTCAATGCCATACTCTTGTCTGTTTCCGAGTGCTACAAGTCTAGCTTTGTGTCTATCCAATGACCCATCAGATTTAAGCTTGATCGAGTAGATCCATTTGCAACCGATGGGTTTAACTCCGGAAGGACAATCCACAATATCCCAAGTGTAATTCTGATCCAATGCATCCAATTCCTCCTTCATAGCCTGGTTCCAGCAATCTTGTTGGACAGCCTGCAAATAAGAACTTGGGATAGAGATAGAAGAGAGAGTGGTCATCAAGGAAGTATGGGTAAATCCATACCTATCAGGCGGTCTAGAAGTTCTGGAGGAGCGACGTAAGGGAGGAGTAGGTGTGGAACCATGTGTCGGTGGAGGATCAGGGGGAGGACCATCCGCAGTGGGAGGTTTCTCCTGACGGTGGTATACAAAAGCAGGATGAAACCGAGTAACAGAGGTTTGATCCGAAAAACCTGGTAAGAGAGCTGGGGAAGAGGGATGAGGACTGTCCATGTGAGTGGGGAAGAAATATTGATTTTCAAAGAAAATAACATTCCGAGAAACCCTGATACGACGACCAATGGGATCATAACAAACAAAACCTTTTTGATTAGTGGCATAACCCAAAAAAGCACACCTGCGAGATTGTGCTGTTAGTTTCGTTCTTTCTGTGGGAGGTAAATGAACAAAGCAAACACAGCCAAAGGTATGTAAGTGATCAAACACAGGATGATGACCAAACAATTTAAAATGAGGCGTTAAATGAGCGATGGTATGTGATGGAAGGCGGTTTATGAGATAGACAGCTGTAGTGAGAGCTTCAGTCCAAAAACGAGGGGGAACGGATGCTTCAATCAGAAGAGTTCTAGTGACAGCAAGAAGATGTCTGTTTTTCCGTTCCGCGACTCCATTTTGTTGTGGAGTATATGGACAGGTACGTTGGGAAATGATTCCATTATTGTTTAAAAATGATTGAAAATCCTTGGAAACATACTCCCCCCCTGAGTCTGAGCGCAAAGTTTTAATGCATTTAGAGAATTGGTTTTTAACATATTGAACAAAAAATTTAAACGCATTAAGAACATCAGACTTTGAATGTAATAAATAAATCCAAGTAAATCTGCTGTAGTCATCAATGAATGTGACAAAGTACTTGAAATGACTATGTGAAATGGTCGGAGCAATGCCCCAAACATCACTGTGAATTAAGTCAAAACATGTAGTGCTCCGTGTGTTAGAAGTTGGAAAGGGTAAAGTGTGACTCTTCCCTAATTTACAAGCATCACAGTCAAAAGAAGCAGAATCAACAGGTTTATTTATTAATCCAGATTGAAATAAAGTAGACATTGTAGAAGCAGTCGGATGACCTAGTCTATTATGCCACAACCGAGAATTATTCTTAAGAAAAAAACAAAATAACTGATGTAAAGTTTTATCAGGAATAAATGAAGACACTGGTAAGGAAAAAAGTCTTCCACGCTTAGGCCCCCTCGCGATCACTTCCCCCGACTCCCGGTCCTGCACAACACAACCAGAAGGAGAAAACAAAACATTACAGTTATTTTCAACAAGTTGACCCACAGAAACCAAATTGGTAGCAAGATGAGGAGAAACTAAAACATTGGTTAATGGTAAGGGGCTAGGGATATCACCAACAAAGGTGATAGGAAGATGATCTCCATTGGCAGCTTGGACAGTAAGAGGACCAGTGTAAGGAACAACATTGTGTAATTTTAGGGCTGAAGTGGTCATATGGTTACTTGCACCAGAATCTAAGTACCAGGTATTGGAAAGAGAGGAAGCAGTACCTGCGATGTGCATGGAAGCTAAGGCATTGATGATCATTTGGTTTACCATCTCAGGGGTGAGAGGAGTTGGTGACGTAGATTGGGAGGAACCAGGTTGGGATGAAGAATCAGACTGCAGAGAACCACTGAAGTCAGGTGAAGCATATGGTGGAGTAGTCACAGTGTAAGCACTAGGAGCTGACTGCACGCTGTAAGTACCAGGGGCTGGCTGCACATAGTTGCGGGAAAGAGAAGTGCGATTCTTCTTCCGGCACTCTTCAAGAACATGACCAGTGGCCTTACAATATCGGCAGATTTTTGCCTTACATTGATTTGCATAGTGACCATATTTCTTGCAGGTAGGGCACTGAACTTTACTGATGTCCCTAGAAGGTGGTCTAGTTGTAGCAACATATGCAAGGGGAGTCTCAACAGATCTCTGTTGTTCCAGTGTAGTTTGAGTGACCCGACGTTGTTCTTCCCGTAGAAGTTCCTGAAGACAATCATCCAAGCTAGGAAGAGAAGCCCTGCTCATTAAGTTAGATCGAACTGTCTCAAACTCGAGACGAAGTTTCATAAGAAACTGATCCCGATGACTACATTGCTGTAATGGAAGTAATTCCTGGAGAAGAGCTGCAGATACCGAGGCAAACTTAATCGCATCATATTCGGACCACAGTCTGCGGAAGCCATTATAATACTCCTGAATAGACTGGGTGCCTTGAGTGAATTGCGAGATTTCAAGCTCTAATTGAAACTGGCGAGCAGCATTGCCCTGTTGGTAAATTTTCTGAAGATATTCCCACATTGCACGGGCAGTGTGGCAAGGTTTGAGGTTGAGAATAAAATGTGACTCAACAGAGCCCAGCAACCAGGTCTTGATTTTAGCATCCTTTGTTTTCCAAGCTAAGATTTTCTTATCATCTTCTGCAGGTTGAGGTTCAGATCCATCAATGTGTCCCCAGAGTTCTTTTCCTTCCAAATAAATTTGAAATTGGAAGGCCCAGGAGGTATAATTTGTACCATCAAAGCGAATCAGGGCAATCTCATGTTTGTCCATGACTAAAGAGAAGGAAGAAACCCGCACAAAGCAGTCCGGAAAGGATATTGGCAAAACAATATCTTTTGGATGGCCGAGATGAAAAGAAATGGACAAAACAGAATTTCTACAATAAAGGGTAGATGGCCTACCTCAGATGATCCATAAATGGTGAGAAAATCTTCAAAAAAATGTAGAAATCCAGACGACCAAGATGGGCTGGTTCAGCTGAATGGCGATGATGATCGCAGGTGGGCCACTTCAGATCTGAGATGAACAGGGATGATCAAGGCTTCCAGATCTTGGAAGATGACTCTGATGATCAATAAATCAGAAACAAATTCTTCATAAATCCTGGAAGCTTCAGGCGACCAAGTTGGTAGGATGCCGCTAATGAGTTGGTGAGAATCACAGGTGGGCCACGTCGGATCTGAGATGATCAGGATGATCTGGCTGAAGAGAATGATCACAGATGATCATATACTGGCTTCCAATGTTTGGAAGATGATGTAGGAGAAGATCACAGATGATTGAGCTCTGATACCATGATATTTAGAGAGAGATGAAATACAGAACATAAGAGAGATGAATGTCGTGCCTCCTTTGAGGATCGACTGTTCTTATATAAGGGTTTAATTCCCTAATTACAATCAATTACAAATCTTAGATCCTAAACTGAAACCACAAATTAAGTCCCTAATTACAATCAATTACAAATCTTAGATCCTAAACTGAAGCCACAAATTAAGTCCCTAATTACAATCAATTACAAATCTTAGATCCTAAACTAAAGCCACAAATTAAGTAACAAAAAAGGTACAATAAATGAGCCTAATGGACTTGGGCTTGCTTGACATTAAATGAGCCTAATGGACTTGGGCTTGCGTGACAAATCACCTGTTGCATGACATCGAAGGCTCTCATATTTGGAAAATGTGATTTCCTTGGTTGGTAACTCAGATTCTGACTAAGAAAGCAATGATGTACCTCCTCCTATTAAGGAAATGTCACCAATGAGGCTGATTCTCTTGTCACTCTCAATCAACTCATGCTAACATCACAATGAAGTGGTGAACTGTCTTATAAATAGATCGATAGATGGCTTCGTTTGGCTGAAAGATGTGGTGATCCTCCACACTACTCAACATGGATTCATCTGTGCTGGATAGGCTTATGGCCAGTCCTTCGAAGCTTGACAGTGGTAATGGAGTTTTAAACCTTTGATGAGATATCTCGAATTGTTCCATCTCTCGAAGTAGCACTCTAACGTATGCGCATAAGGTCTAGACGGACGTGCCCAATACATGTCGTCTTAGTGGTCAGTGATTCAGATTTTGAGTCAGATTCTGTGAATGTTGAAAAGATGGACACCTCTGTGCATGTAAGGTCCAAACCCAAACTAATCTTGACTTATAATAATTAATCTTGTTTTATGCTAATTAATGCTCATTTAGACTAATTTAACCCAAACCCCCTTGGGTTTGGGTCATGGATATGTAGTTTGGGTCGGATTTAACCTTACCTAGGTAGATGGAAACCCCTTTTCGTAATTTTAGAATTCCTAGTTTCACGTCATACGCGCATCATATCGATACCATCATGTTTGTCTTGTCGAGCTCATCAACTTTCGTACTTGACTCGAACACATTTGACTCCATTGGAATTCGTTAGACCCTCATTTGACTTACATTGAAAATATAGTAAACTAGATGGGTTTTCTTATAAACTTTAAAAGTTTTTCTATATAAAAGAGGCTAGCTAGTTATTTGAGCTCCTCTCTCTTCAACTACAATAGCAAGACTTCTCCCTCACAGTTCTTCTTCCTTTTTGTCACTATGAGTAAGATGGGTCTTGCATTCATGATCTCAAGCACCCATTTCCTCATCCCATTCATCTTCTTCTTTCCTTCCTTTTTGGAATAGAAGACGGTGGCTTGCACCTTTCCCTGCAACTCCCTAGTTGTTCTATTAGTAAGATCTCTTACTCATTCATAAAGTTCCTTTGTTTAGTAAAATTAATGGAGCCAAGGAGACCCTCACCTTAAGCATGCACTCATTTTTCTCCATTGTTTTTTTACATGCATGTCATTTTAGGGCCAAATATAGTGGATTCATCTTCTCTAGTTAATCTAAGATGAGGATAGTGATTTAAATTCGAAAACAAGGTAAATATAAGCTAATTTTGGTTGAATGCATGTTGGTATTTTATGATTCATGTAAATCTATTGAGTTTTTAATAAGAAAATCAGCCCCTGTATCTTCATTCTTCCAATTCCTAGTGCATGATGAGCTTCCATTAATGTATGATGAAGTGTAAATTAATATGGACATTGGTATGTAGAGCAAAGAAGTCCTCTGAAGTGGGTTCAATTGTAGACTACCCGGTGTTATGGGTTGAAGACAAAATTCTGTAACTGAAGGAACATCCGAAGACCTGAAGCTTACGGCTAAATCGTAGACATGTTACAGCTCAGAATCCAGAGAGCTTAAAAATTACAATTTCCTCTATGGCTAAGCCGTAAAATGTGCTACGACTAAGCTATAGCCACCTTACGGCTAAGCTTTAGGCTATTCTATTGCTCAGCCGTTGGTACGGTTAAACAAGACTAAAACTACAGCTCAACCGTAGTGTAATCTACGGCTAAGCCGTAAGCAACTTATAGCTAAGCCATGAGAACCCAGAAACTTCAGATTAGTTAGGAATTGTTACAAGACCTTATAGGGCCTTAGTTCTTGGATCCCTTTATCCTATTCATTGGCCCAATAGAATAATTAAACACCATGAAGGGTCTTGAGAGCTGAGATTCTTTCATGAAGTGTTGTCTATTTGTTTAGCACCTTCTCATGGGTGTTGGTTTAAGGGACTTCGATATACATCCTTGACACAATGTGACACTAAAAGAGAGACAACCGTATATCAGATATCTTAAAACTCTGTCATCATGCGTGGTTAGAAAGATTGGATGACTAGATTAGGGTTGTTTTGTAAATTACATTAATTCCATTAATTTGAATTACATAGCATATTGAATTATCATTTTTACGCCCTATTATTGGAATGACTTTGAATTGAAGTGATCATAGTATCATTGATTCTATTTGAAATGTTGCTTGATATACATTTTATACTGACATTGACATTGAATTGAGTAAGAACAAATTGAATGAATGAATTGAACATATACTGTATTATATTGCTCTCAATGTGAAACAGTCTGTCACTACCCGAGCCCCAGGAGATCGGGGGTTAGCAAAAACCTAACCAGCGACACACGCACTCCCATACATATGCACTTAGACCTAGTCTAGATGCACACGCACAAGGAAAACACACGTGCAAACATGTATGCAGAAGCTACAAAGATCAACATGTGACACAAGGCACACAAGAACAAAGGAAATAATACCTAAAGGCTGACATAAATGTCTGAACATACAAATCTGGATCCAATCACAATGTATAGAACATGAGTACAATCAATGACATGAAAGGAAAACAATATGCATGCATACAGAGAACAGTCGCGCTCTGATGGAGGGATAACACCCACTCTGCGAACCTGAAAAGATAGCTGGAGTCTCCCAAGCAAACTGATGACCGACAAGAACACGGTCCAGGGTACCTGAGCCTGCAACACCAAGGACAACTCATGAATACGACGATTCAGCAAAGTATAAGCAGTAAGAAGTTAACACGTGTGGTCTCTAACAGAAGAAAAGACATAGATAATCATAACATGTCAATGTAGTAGTCTAGGCAGTTGTGCATTCAAACTAACATATGCTCTGTGAATCAATGTAAGTAACATAACATGTACATACTAGTTGGCTACTACGTACGCCATATGCTCCCAAGGTAGGGATCTTGCAAACGTGATGAGAACACCATGGGCCAGATGGGTCTTAGTTTCCTGGGGTCCGGATTCCCCAAGACATGTCCTTCTGCAGTAAGGCAATACAAACTATACCAAAGTCACCCCGTCAGGATCCTAAGGCTGAGGCTCAGTAATGCTGGACCATATCGAGTCAATCAATATAAGAACATGCATATCATAACGTGCATATCATAACGTGCATAGCTGAACATGTATCTTATCAGAACGTGACATGCATGTCTTGTTAAGCATATATCAACAACCATATCCAACTGAATAGATCAAACCAACAAGATAATGGATGATAACGAAGTAAAGGCATCTCAACTCATGTATATCAAATAGTAAGAATGAACATGCAAGACCGCTGTTCCACCCTAGATTAACCATGGACAGAGCTAGAAATATCCAATCGTGTGCCCCAGTATAGACCGCGAATAAGAGGACAAGAACCGAAGTCAATATGCCATGCAATCAGATGTTCTTGCAGGAATCATGATCTGTTACTAGCCAATCCTATTCTAATTATCCAGTGTTTCTAACCGTGCATGATGATGTAGTTTTAAGTTATCCGATGCACTATTGTCTAGTGTTGCAGTGTATCTGGAATGTGCACCGAAGTCTCTTAAGCCAACACCCATGGGGAGGTGCTAAACAACCGGATAACGTGCATAAATGATTCGCAGCCCTCGAGATCATTCATATCATACATTCATACCATTGGGCGAGTCTAGGTGATCTACATTCTATCATGAAGGTCATATCAGTCTCTTACTTACACCTATCCTTGTTATTCAGTTTTCAGGGGTGGCACGACTTAGCCGTAGGTGAACATATGGCTTAGCCATAGGTATCTTACGGCCTAGCCGTAATCTGCACTGCCGCTCCACCCCAGTTCCCTTTACTGTTCATCCGCAATTACGGTTCACTCGTATTTTGTTCTACGGCTTATCCATGTGTTGTTCTATGGCTTAGCCATGTCTGGGCCGTAGAAGGTCTGTTCAATTTCTTGTTTTCAATTAATCCAGAAACAGGCACCCTGTACTAATCTACGGCTGGGTCACAGCTGAGGTACGGCTTAGCCATAAGACAATACACGGCTTCGCCGTGTCCTGGCCGTAGAGGAAAACTGGGGTTTTCCCTCTCTAGACTCTAAGCCGAAGGTGAGTTACGGCTTAGCCGTGGTACACACGAAGCAGTTTCTGAACTAATTACAGAATCATCGAAACATGACCAAACTGACGAAATCACATGGAATAGAAGGAAATGATCACAAGATGGGTTGTAGACAACATTCATACTCAAGAATACATTACTTAATCTAAATCAAACACATACCCACATGGTTTAGCCAAGTTATGCTTATACTTGCCTCAAATGGAGTCTAACACACGATCTTGTTGTCCTTAGGCTCAATCACACTGCCAACAAGCTCCTAATCGCCATGCATGCAAAAGAAGAAGAAGCGAGAACCGTGAGTGCATGTAACAGGCAAGAACATGAAGAAGAAAGAGGAGAAGAAGAAGATCAAGAACATGGAGCTTCCCTGAACTTACCAAAAGACACGAATCGAGACTCACGAGCAGTAATTCCTCTTCCTGGCCTTGAACAAGAAGAAGAAAGGGGAAACAGAAGAGAAGAAGAGGAAGACTCGAGAACGAGAGAGAGACAGAACAGTAAGAGAGAAGGAGAAGGTCTGTGGCTTATAAATATCAAGGCCAATTGCAAGAAGGTCCAATTGTTCCAATTAATTCCAGTTCGAGTCAATCGCAGATCTAACAGAAACAAATGACATATTTAGCAAACGACGTAGTTATGGAAATCAACAAGCGTACCAAAAGACACACGTTAATACCAAGATGATGCATGAATGACGACATCACACAAAATAACAAATTACGAAAAAGGGCTTATGTCTACCTGAACCAGGTCAAACTCAACCCAACTACCTATCCAAAACCTGAAACCAAACAAACACAAGAACAAAACACCATTAGCAACCAAATCATCAAGAATTAGCAGCTAATCCAGATCAAATCGGGTCGGGGTGTTACACAGTCCGACCTAAGCTAAGCTTGACGAGTGAGTAATTAATTGTGATCAGTAGCTAATTAATGAGGTTTTCTCTTAAGTAGGTCTATTGTCATTTTGTGGAGTCCAATGGATCTAGTTCAGGTCATGGATAGATTGTTGGGTTGGGTTTAACCTTACCTAAGTAGGTGAAAGCCCTTTTTCGTAATTTTAGACACTTGATTTCACGTCATACATGCATCATTTTAATACCATCGCATTTGTCTTATTGATCTCGTTAACTTTTGTACTTGACTCAACGCATTAGACGTCATTTGATTCAGTTAGACCTCCATTTGACTTCTATTCAAAATTCCATAAAACAAGAAGGACTTTCTTATAAATCTCTGATAATTGCCTTATTTAAGGAGATCACAAACCTTGAGTCTCCAACGACTCTTTTTTTTTCCTTTTCTCATCATCTTCTTTCTTCTTCTCTTCTGTTCTGCATCAAGAGCAAAAGGAGAGGTTTTGTAGGTGGGTTTCAAACACCACTCTCTCCTTCCAGCCCTTTTCTACTTCCTTTTTCTTGTTGGACTTGCAGTTACTGGGTTTTTTCTTCTCAAACTTCTCAAACTGCTCTCTAGCTCCTATTAAGGTAAGATCTCTTCTTATCCGTTGATTTCGTGGGTTAATAGAGTTAAGAGAACTCTCAGTATATGCATGCACTTATCTGTTTCTCTATTTTTGGCATACATGGCAATTAGGTCTAAAATACCCAAATTGAGCCAAAGAAAGGATTAAGAGTTTGAAAAGCTCAATTGAAGGCAAGTATAAGCAAATTTTG
Organism: Sextonia rubra; assembly: GCA_037013555.1. Classification (NCBI taxonomy): domain Eukaryota; kingdom Viridiplantae; phylum Streptophyta; class Magnoliopsida; order Laurales; family Lauraceae; genus Sextonia; species Sextonia rubra. The sequence goes on along the minus strand of JASUAD010000012.1, from coordinate 8,677,175 downwards.
GTTTAATGCAAGTTAGTACTTTATGATTCTTGCAAATCTATCAATTTGTATGTGTTTCTGTAGCCTCTAAGTATGAAATTGCAAGAAACAAACTGCACTTGCTTCAGTAAATCTGAAGTTTACGCCTAAGCCATAAGTAGTGTAGGGCTAGGAGTCCAGAGAGCAGAAAACCCTATTATTGCACTACGGCCAAGCTATGACTAAGCCGTAGGATATACTACGGCTAAGTCGTAACCTAGTCGTGGCCCAACCGTAAGCCAATTTACGGTTTGAAATCCCAGAAGCCTAACAATCTGATAAATCTTCTACGGTTAAGCCACAACCAAGCCATATGTTGAGCTACAACTAACCCGTAACCAAACCGTGGCTCAACTATAGATTGAATATGGCTAAACCGTAAGAATAAGCAAGGTCCAACCGTGGCTCGCCGCATATGCAGATGCAACTCTAGGGAACTATGGCTGAGCCGTAGCGTATAATACGGCTAAGCCGTAAGATGCATATGGCTAAGTCGTAAGTCACCCACGGTTAAGCCATGACTCCACTGAAAATTAGGATTGATAGGTATTGTTGTTAGACTTTACAGGGCCTTAGCTTTTAGATTCTTGTACATCATTAACCGAAGGAAAAATTGAAAGATCATGAAGAGTCTTGAGGGTTGAGACCTATTCATGTGTGTGTTATCCATTTGTTAAGCACCTTCTTATGGGTGTTGGTTTAAGGGACTCCGATACACCTTCTGATATAATGTAATACCAAAGAAAAACAACCGTATATCGGATAATGTAAAACTACATCATCATACACGGGTAGAAATAATGGTTGACTGGATTAGGGTTGGCTAGTAAAACTGCCTTGATTCTATTAAATTGAATTACATGGCATATTGGATGACGGTTCTTGTCCTCCACTCTTATGAATGGAATTGAATAATTGAATCATTATTTTATGTCTTGACTTCCATATTATAGGCATTGGATCCCCTTGATGTGTTCTTGATATTCGATTTATATCGACCATTGGTATTGCATTGAGTATGAATGTATTGCACACCTAAATTGAACGTATACGATTTGATATTATGTTTGTTCAAGTTCAAATATATGATTGAATCGAAATGGTCTGGCTCTACTCAGCCTCAGCCTTATGATACCCGGCGGAGTTGACTTTGGCATAACTTGTTTGTTGCCACCGTAGTGTGTTCTTGTCTTGGGGCTTCTGGACTCTAAGAACTAGAAACCCATTCGTACCCTGGTCTGGACGATGATGTTCTCAACGCATTGATCCCTAGAGGGAGGAGATGGCAAATGTAGTAGCCAACTAGTATGTATTGCCTTTATTGATCCTTGTAGTATGCTTATTTCAAATGCACGAAGTGCCTAGTTCACTAACTTGGAACTCTATTAATCATACGTCATTATTTCCTTTAGATACATCGCATATTTCCTTAATCTTGCTTATGCTTTACTAAATAGTCTTATTCATAAGTTGTTTAATGGTGTTACAGGTTCAAGTCCCAAACCAGGTCTTACACAAACCCAGGTACCATAGGAGGAGACCACAATGGATCCTTCAGATGGTATTGGTGGACAGCAGAAGTTCGTTGACTGATCCTCGTGTCAAGAGCAACTCACCAGTAGTTAAGAATTATATATTGGGGTTTTCGGGTCTTTTAGTACTTGCATATCATTGCATCCATGTAAACCGCTTGTATAACTTGATCTCGTTATATATGTCTCTTCCTTCTTGTATTCCTTTCATAAAATGTTATCCTTGATCTCTTTGGATGCATGAACACATCATATTTGGGTTGTGCAGGTAATGTGTATAACTAATCTATTAAGCTTTTGTTCCTTAATATTAAGTTTTAAATTGTTTCATGGTTGTTTCGGTATTGCTGAACTGTTCAATGAAAAGTGAAGAAAAATTATAGGTGATATTTACAGACTTCCGCGCATTGAATGGTTGGACACATGATCCGTTCAGCACTTCACACGTGTAAGCATGTGAATATCCTTTGTGTAATTCCATTCAGACTCTGGTCCGAGTGTGAATTGCACAGGAGTACGTGTGTCACTAATGGGGTAACCCTAATTCCTGATTTCTTGGGCTCGGGTCATGACATACATATAGTATGGTATTAGACTGGCCACCGTGACCAGTCTTACTAAAAGATGTAGAATATAGGAACGTGGTGAGAATACATTAAAATAGGTCCGAATGTCAATTATTTGACTCTAATGTCTAATAAGTTGACGGGGTAGGTAGGCATGTACTACTAAGCGGGTTTTCTTTTATAGGTCATTGCTACGAAATAAAGTACTGAACCGGTGAGTAGAATCATTTGACAAAACTCATGGCATACGATGGTTTTCCATAGCCTTATATAGATGTCCTCCGATGGGAGTTGGGATCTTTTCAAGCCATACTTTATGCTATTCGGATGACAGCCCTGGTGACTCTTCTTCAAGAAGCTGAATTGTCCAGAGAACGATATACACTAGAAGAAAGTATCAAGCACCTTCTTCCGGATTCATATGAAGCTGTATGCAGAAAGAGACAACTCTTGTTGCGTGCATTCAATGCACGAGAGATACTCAAGACGCATGTCAATTTCCTATTATATAGAGCCTGGATGCTGAACAACAATAACGTTACACCTGAAATGCACTTCCACGCCTGTATGGAAGCATTGCGAGAGCAACGCGATGAGTACATCAACACCATCCAAGAAATTATTGTTTGGTATACCCTTCACAGAGGACCACACACCTTCATCGCACCATATTAAAGTACAGAGTTATGGTCCCTCGCTTAGTAACACGTTGAGTGGTGTAGTGAATGGATTAAAATACCAAGCTGTACCCAAATATACAGTACTGGAAATGAGTGATTAAATCCAAGAATTAGGGAGTACGCATATTCACTATTCTGTATTAAAAGTAGAATTGATCCTTTATATTGGGGTGTATCACAACTCCATCAAGGATACTCTCGAGGCTGAATACCATTGATCAAAAGGTTATCAATCTAAGAAGACAATTTTAAGATTAATATATGAGTTTTGAAATCCTCAACGGTTAGCAGCATTGATGACTGCCTAGATGGCAAAAATTGATCTTTGAAGATTGAAAGATTTTCTTATTATTCAAGTATTGAAGATTTGGCAATTAGTATTAAGTATAAGATGACTCTAACAGATCGATTGAGGTTTGATTTCTTTTAGTTTCAAAGAACAGGCTGGAATGGATGACAATGCATGAGAATCAGAGACAAAGACATGTATTGGAAGTTCGTAGATAGATCTTTTGCTTCTATGGTTAGTTGTCACTACGTACGAATAAAGAAAAAAATTTATTGTGTTTACTAGATGAAACGGAAGTGACTACCATCAATGGTATTTGGATGAACAAGATCTCTTACTAATGCTATCAGAGGAATCAAATGGTTGTTTAATGTCCCCATGGCGTTGATGAGAATTTAGTATTCATTGTAATGATTACTTGATGATTTGCTTCGCTCTTGCAGGTTACTTAATATTAAGGTGCACCTAGGCGAAACAATTTTTGGTTAAAATAGCATTATATTAAAGTCAGGTCATTAGAAACCTTGGAGTTATGACGATGTACTCATTAGGTATAGAAACAATCATCAAATTTGTTTTCTTGTTGCTTGTTTGATGAGTACGACTTAAGCTCTGCGGTTTATGAATATTGAAGAATCGATCTTACAGATTCTAATGAGAGCGAAAAGTGCTTCATCAGGTAACTTGGCAGCTTGAGGATTTAAGTTGATTAGAGAGGAGACCTTGCATTAGATTGGATGATGATAATGATCAGGTGATGTAGAGGCCAATGTTGTTATCTATTTGAGGACTTAGAAAGTGCATATATAGTCAGTCATTTTGACTCTTCTGACTCTTAGTTAGATATGCCTCATAACTTATTATAAGATCCCATACCAAGCACCTTATCTTTGATTCCCATTTGAACGCTAATAGCTTCATATAATCTTCTACTCAAGGATATCATTCCATTATGATACTGTCTTGAAAGATTATTAAGTCTTTTTCTAGAAACACTTCTCCTCAAGATATTTCCAGTCAAATGATTTTTTCTATTCCCTTTTTGTGTGACGGTTTAAAATGCACTTGAAGAGTTGTTGTTCCCTTTTCATTGACTCGACCTAGGTTTATGTTAATGTCGGTTCTTGTATTGTTTGGTTTTGTTTTATTACCTGAATATATTTTATTACCTCAATATGAGAATCCAAGTTCAATCGGTCCCTTATCCCTGACTTCCCCTTTCCTCTTTATCTTTGTTCCATGTTGAAGCTCAACTTATGATACTCAAATTCGTTAATCTATAAAGTCTCGTGCCTATTATAATAGCAATTAACTTTTGTCATTGACATCCAAGTATATTGTCGTCCTGCTGCAAACATCTCCCATGACGTTCTGTTCTTGATGATATCTGTAAGGAAGTTCTACTCCTTAATGAATTCAACCGAGCCTCATTGTCTCATATTTGAATCTGTAGTGATCTGCATAAACTTCAGTTCTCTACTTACATTTACAATCAATTTCCTAGTAAGGACTCTATTCTTCTAGCCACATTCCTATATATATATGAATCCGATTCATGACTCAAAAGATATCAACAAACTGCTTAGTGACCGTACCTTGGTTTGAAGGTTGTTTTGTTAGATTTAAAGGCTGTTTTTTTAAAATCCTTTATCATCCTCAACTGGTGCTAACAATACTCACATTTAATGGATCGGATAACCATGTTTGTATGTAATCGTCAATTCTCAAAATCTTGTTCTTCCACGACATCTCCCTTCTAAGAAGTTTGCTTATATTCATTTGGTCTAGTAACTGAGAATTTGCTCTCTTCATTTGAGCAAAAGAACGTTTAGCTCTATAGGAGATCTTTTTTCTTTGCTCTCTTGATCTTCCTTTTCTCTTTCTATCTTGTATGGGATTTGAATTGTCTCTTTCCTTCTTTCGTCTTATTTTTCATGACCTGCAGACTTTAAGATCTCCATGTGCACCTTAGGACCGAAATTTCTTTTCTCCATTCCTATAAGTATGTTCGACCTATGACCTTTCCAAATTCATTATTCTACATTTCTTATATTTTGATGTCCACGATAAAACCCCTTTCTTCAAATGTTCGATCCCTGGCTTTTAATGAGTTCAATACTACTTTGGCTTGCATGCTAAACTATGTGTCTTGAGATTCTCATGTCTTTGACCCCCCCTAAGAACTAGAAGTCATACTCCATTTGAATTACATTTCCACCCCTTTTTTTCCTACTAATAATTGCCCATGTTGCAGTGATTGCTAGTGATTAGACTCAATTCGGTGCAGTTCTGCCCCTCCTATAGAGCAACTTGAGAATAGGTATCCAGATGGCAAGAAAAGACTTTTTACAGCAGTTTGTATTATTGTCATACAAGTCCAAGGAAGATTGAGGAGTACCATCCTAATAGAAGAACCTTGCCACCAATCATGTGTGAAAACCCTAGTGACAAGTATCAATTTGGTGTTATGCTCAACGTGCATACAGGACATCACAAGATCGACACATGGGCATTCAACTTCGGTATGCAAGAGACAGGTACATGACATACTCGCATTGTTTTTTATAGTTTGTGTTATTCCGAGGATGGAATGATTCTCAAGCGAGGAAGAATGTAACACTCTGACTCAAGCTAAGCTTGATTAGTGAGTAATTAATTGTGATCACTAGCTAATTAATAAGGTTTTCTCTTAAGTAGGTCTATTTTTGTTTTGTGGAGTCCAGTGGATCTAGCTCAGGTTATGGATAGGTAGTTGGGTTGGGTTTGATCTTACCTAAGTAGGTGAAAGCCCTTTTCTGTAATTTTAAACTACTTGATTTCATGTCATACATGCATCATTTTAGCACCATCGCGTTTGTCTTGTTAAGCTCGTTAACTTTCATACTTAATTCGAACGCATTAGGTATCATTTGATTCAGCTGGACCTCCATTTGACTTCTATTCAAAATTCCATAAAATATGGACTTTCTTATAAATTTCTAATAATTGCCTTATATAAGGAGAGCACCGACCTTGACTCTCCAACGACTCTTTCTTCCCCTTTTCTCATCGTCTTCTTTCTTCTTCTCTTCTGTTTTGCATCAAGACCAAAAGGAGAAGTTTTGCAGGTGGGTTTCAAGCAACTCCCTCCTTCCAACTCCTTTCTACTTCCTTTTCTTGTTGGACTTGCAGTTAGTGGGTTCTTTCTTCTCAAACTTCTCAAACTACTCTCTAGCTCCTATTAAGGTAAGATCTCTTCTTATCCATTGATCTCATGAGTTAATAGAGTTAAGAGAACTCTCAGTGTATGCATACACTTATCTATTTCTCTATTATTGGTATGCATGGCAATTAGGTCTAAAATACCCAAATTGAGCCAAAGAAAGGATTAAGAGTTTAAAAAGCTCAACTGAAGGCAAGTATGAGCAAATTTTGGTTTAATGCATGTTGGTACTTTATGATTCTTGCAAATCTATCAATTTGTATGTGTTTTTGCATCCCCTAAGTATGAAATTGCAAGAAACGAACTGCACTTGCTTTAGTAAATTTGAAGCTTACGGCTAAGCCATAAGTAGTATAGGCTAGGAGTCTAGAGAGCAGAAAACGCTATTATTACACTACGGCCAAGCTACAGCTAAGCCATAAGATGTACTACGGCTGAGCCGTAACCTAGCCGTGGCCCAGCCATAAGCCAATTTATGGTTTGAAATCCCCAAAGCCTGATAATTTGATAAATCTTCTACGGCTAAGCCACAACCAAGCCGTATGTTGAGCTACGGCTAACCCGTAGCCAAACCGTGGCTCAACCATAGATTAAATACAGCTAAGCCGTAAGAAACAGCACGGTCCGACCATGGCGCAACCATAGACTGAATACAGTTAAGCCGTAAAAAGAAGCATGGTCCAACCGTGGCTCGCCGCATCTACGGATGCAACTCTAGGGAAATACGGTTGAGCCGTAGTGCATAATACGGCTAAGCCGTAAGATGCATACAACTAAGCCGTAAGTCACCCACGGCTAAGCCGTGAGTCCACTAAAAACTAGGATTAATAGGTATTGTTGTGAGACCTTGTAGGGCCTTAGCTTTTGGATCCTTGTACATCATTAACCGGCCTGAAGGAATAATTGAAAGATCATGAAGTTTCTTGAAAGCTGAGACTTATTCATGTGTATGTTGTCCATTTTTTTTAAGCACTCCCAATGGGTGTTGGTTTAAGGGACTTCGATACACCTTCCGATATAATGTAACACCAAAGAAAGACAATTGTGTATCGAATAACATAAAACTACATCATCATGCACGGTTAGAAACAATGGATGACTAGATTAGGGTTGGCTAGTAAAACTACCTTGATTTTATTATGATTTTATTAAATTAAATTGCATGACATAGTGGATGACAGTTCTTGTCCTCCACTCTTATGAACGGAATTGAATAATTGAATGATTATTGTATGTCTTGACTTCCATATTGTCGGCATTGGATCCCCTAGAGTGTTCTTGATATTCAATTTATATCGACCATTAGTATTGCATTGAGTATGAACGTATTGCATGCCTGAATTGAACGCATACGATTTAGTATTGTGTTTGCTCAAGTCCAAGTTTATGATTGAATCTAAATGCTGGCTCTACTCAGCCTCAGCCATATGATACCCGGCGAGGTTGAATTTTGGCGTAGCTTGTTTGTTGCCACTGCAGTGTGTTCTTGTCTTAGGGTTTCTAGACTCCAGGAACTAGAGATCCATTCGTACCCTGGCCCGAACGATGGTGTTCTCAACGCATAGCTCCCTAAAGGGAGGAGATGGTAAATGTAGTAGCCAACTAGTATGTACTGCCTTTACTGATCCTTGTAGCATGCTTATTTCAAATGCACGACGTGCCTAGTTCACCAACTTGGAACTCTATTAATCATATGTCATTATTTCCTTTAGATACAACACGAATTACCTTAATCTTGCTTCTGCTTTGCTGAATAGTCTGATTCACAAGTTGTTTAATGGTGTTACAAGTTCAAGTCCCAAACCCGGTCTGGCATAGACCCAAATAGCGTAGGAGGGGACCACAATGGTTTCTTCAGATGGTATCGGTGGACAGCAGAAGTTTGCTGACTGATCCTCATATCGAGAGTGACTTCCTAGTAGCTAAGAATTATTTATGGGGGTTTTTAGGTCTTTTAGTATTTGCATATCTTTGCATCCATGTAGACCGCATGTATAACTTGATCTCATTATATATGTCTCTTCCTTCCTGTATTCCCTTCATAGAATGTTATCCTTGATCTCCTTGGATGCATGAGCACATCATATTTAGGTTGTGTGGGTAATGTGTATAACTAATCTATTAAGCTTTTGTTCCTTAATATTAAGTTTTAGACTGTTTCATGGTTGTTTCGGTATTGCTGAACTGTTCAATGAAAAGTGAAGAAAAATTATAGGCGATATTTATAGGCTTCCGCGCATTGAATGCTTGGACACATGATCCGTTCAGCACTTCACACATGTAAGCATGTGAATATCCCTTGTGTAATTCCATTCAGACTCTGGTCCGGGTGTGAATTGCACGAGAGTACGTGTGTCACTATGGGGGTAACCCTAATTCCCGATTTCTTGGGCTTGGGTCATGACATACGTATAGTATGATATTAGAGCAGCCACCGTGAACAGTCTTATTAAAAGATGTAGAATATAGGAACGTGGTGAGAATACGTTAAAATAGGTCCGAATGTTAATTATTTGACTCTAATGTCTAATAAGTTGACGGGGTAGGTTTCTATGCTCAAATTGAATATAGCAGATGATGTAAAGCCTTTAAAGTAAGATCAAAGAAGGACAAAACCAGAAATCATGGATAAAATAGAAAATGAAGTCTAGAAAATCAAAGATGTTCAATTCATCCGTCAAAAGCAATACCCTAACTCCTTGGCTAACATAGTGCCAGTCACCACAAAGAATGGGCAGATCAGAGTCTGCATCGACTTCAGAGATCTGAACAAAGCTTGTCCTAAAGATGATTTCCCATCACCCATACTAAAAATTATGATTGACAATATTTTGGATTTAAAAGGATGTCATTCATGGATTGATTTTCAGGATACAATCAAATCAAGATGTACAAGGAGGACTAGAAGCACACATCTTTCAGAATCCCCTTTGGCGTGTACTATTACACCGTCATGCCTTTTAGTCTCAAGAATGCTGGAGCTACTGCCATTGGGCAATGATAAAAATTTTCAAAGTCATGCAGCGTAAGTCTGTCGAATGCTATGTTGATGACTTGGCAGTCAAGAGCAAACAAAAGTCAGATCATCTAACGGATCTTCACACAGTCTTCGAGAGGTTGAGAAAATTCAACCTATGAATAAACCTTTTGAAGTGTTTCTTTGGAGTCTCTTCTGGGAAATTCCTATGATTTATGGTTCAAAAAGGTGGCATCGAACTAGATCCAATCAAAGTTAAAGCTATATTAGAAATGCCTTCTCCAAAGACTCTCAAAGAATTTAAAGGATTGTAAGGCAGACTCACCTACATCCATAACTTCATCTCAAATTTATCCGAAAAGTGCAGAACATTCTCCAGACTAATGAAGAAAGGAGTAGACTTTGTATGGAATAAAACTGGCGAAAATGCCTTTTAAGATATCAAGTAGTATCTCACAAACCCACCGGTTCTTTCAACTCAAATTCCAGGCAAACCTTTCATCCTCTATATTCGAGCTCTCGATCACACTTTGGGGGCATTATTAGCTCAAAAGAATGATGAAGGTAAGGAGATGGCTCTCTATTATTTGTTACGAATGATGGTTGGTGCTAAGCATAACTATCATCTAGTGGAAAAGAATGTCTTGCACTAATGTTTGCAACACAAAAACTACGTCACTACATCCTCTCTAATGTAGTGTACTTAGTTTCCAACATCAACCCACTGAAGACACTTGTAACAAAAGCCGGAGCACTGAATGATCGTCTAGTTGAATAGTCTATTCTTCTCTCTCAGTACGACATCAGGTATACCCCCACAAAAGCAATAGCAATAAAAGGACAGGCTCTTGCTGATTTTCTAGTAAAACATCCAGTCTCAGAAGATTCTTAATTCATTGAAAATCTCTTTGACGAGCAGGTCTTCTTCGTTGAACAACTATGGAAACCCATCATTGATCCAGACTTACATTGGATCATGCATTTTGATAGAGCTTTTAGAGCTAATGAGCTAAGAGATCCTGTTTCAGTGGTTGGAATCATTTTCTGCAGCCCAAGAAGATCCTATGTCCCTTACTCCTTCTCATTAATCAAGCCATGTTTAAATGATATGATAGAATACACAACATTGATTATGGGTCTCGAACTAGACTTACAATCAAGCATCAATTTGCATGGAGTCTATGTAGATTCAGAACTTGTAATCAAACAAGTTGCAAGAAGACTGAATGAAAATGACAAAATGACAAAATGGCACTAGAATAATAGGATTGGCAACCTCAATGTCAATCCCTGAAAATGATAAAATGGCACTGGAAATAGTCGAAAGAAAACTTCTACATCCACTTGATACCCATAAAGCAATAGCAGATTGCTTTGATATGATCAAGAATCGGGTTCCATCTTTCCTAAGTTCATTCAGAGATTGGAGAGACCCTTTTATTGATTACATTCTTCATAGAATCCTACCAGAGAATACTAAAGACAGAACTAGAATTCAAAGACGAGCTCTAAAGTTTCACTTCGATTTACCTTCAAAAACTCTTTATCGTAAATCACATGATGGAGTTCTTCTCTGTTGATTATCATCGAAGAAAGCGGATCAAGTACTCAAAAAAGTTCATTCTGGCTTATGTGGTGCTCACCAGGCTAGACCAAAGCTTCATGACCAGATTCGAAGGTTAGGCTACCACTAGCCTACATGGTGTCTGATGCTGTCAATTTTGTATAAAATTTTAATGAATGCCAAATCCACGGTGATTACATTCATGAACCACCTAAATATTTACATCCTACATCCACCTCCTAGCCATTTAAGTCTTGGGGTATGGATACAGTTGGAAAAATCAATCCACCATTAGAATGTGGTCATCAATTCATTTTGGCCGCAATAAATTACTTCTCCAAATGGGTAGAAGTAGTGCCCCTTGTAGAATTCAAAACAGATACGGTCCTCAATTTCTTGAATACTCATATCATCTGTCATTTTAGGGTGCCTAACGTCTGCATTATGTCAATGGTCCTCAATTCAACAATGACAAATTCTACAAATTCTATGACAATTACGGAATCCAATGCTGTCCTTCCATGTCATACAACCCTGTAGCTAATGGACTTATTGAAGCTTTTAACAAAACTATTTGCAAAATCTTGAAGAAAATGGTCTCTCACAACAAAAAGGGTTAGATACCAAACTTCCTTAAGCTTTATGGGCTTACAGAACCACAGTTTGAGGTCCAACAAAATCAACACCATATTCCTAGGTTTATGGCTGTGAAATTGTGATACCCTTGGAAATCTAACTCCCTTCTCTTCGGATAGCTGTGATAAACAAATACACTGAAGAAAAGTATGCTAAGCTCGGACTTTAAAAGTTAGAAAGCCTTGATGAAAAGAGGCTTACTACTTGGCACAGCATTGAGTTATATCAAGCTCGTATAGTTGGGTTATTCGACAAAATGGTAAAATACAGAGCTTACAAAAAAGGAGACTTAGTCCTTGTCACAACTCAATCCCGAGAATTGGGGATTAGAATGGGCCCCCAGGGTGTGGATACGTAATCCCATAGCAATCCGTGCCACGTGAATATACACACGAATCACTACTAAGGAGATTCCACAAGAACGTGTGAAGAATATCCAACAACACATAGAATAAATTGCAAACACAAGTGGAAACATGTGAAATACACATGTAATGATCATAAGCCATACATAGAAGGGCTATTATATCATCATAAAATAAACTTTTAAGTCTTTTAGTTAAACATTCACAAAAACCCAAATGATCTACAATCACTTAAACATGTCAATCATATAATGTCCATCAAACAAGTTCCAACAAAATAGGGAAACATGTCAAATACTAGTCCACACAACCCTAATTATTGACCCAACAAAGCCCATTTTTGATGCTCTTTGTAAGACGGCTAGCAGAAGACGTCGTCTTTTTTCCACTTTTCTATACACCTAGGTACCGTTGGGGCACCCTCCGGGGACATGTCGACAATCGTGTTGGGATTTTGTTTCGTACCTGTAACACCAAAGGTAGCACTATTAATAAGACGGTTAAGCAAATATAAATATATATAAGACCATCATAATGTATTAAATGAATTAAGGAAAATACTGATTAAAAAAAACAATAACTGTGAGTGAGGCATGGTGTGCATGAGTAAGCACGAGTAACGAATTAATACGGAATATCAAACATACTAGTTGGCATTTACGAGGCTATATTCTCCCTAAAGAGAACGTATCATCTAGAGAGAGCGTATAACATACATATGGGAATTACATTAGGGGATCAGGCTAGCTTCCCAAGAAGCGCTGATAAATCCTATATAAACTATTGCACAGTGACATAAGGGATACCCAAATTGATCCCATCGAACCCAATCAGGGTACAAGCTAAGTGGTGCTAACTCAATGTATCAAAACTGATTCAAATTCATATCTTTCATACTTATGATCAATCATAATATTCATCACATAATCATACTAATCAGTCATACTAATCATATCATACATGAGAGAGTTTTGGTCTTGAGATCATGTTCAATCATAGAAATCAGAATTACAAGTATCTGATAATCAATTAAAGTATACTTAATTAAGCTAATAGAGCTCGGACCCTCTCAACCTTAGCTACAACCATTTCAGCTCATGGACACACACTAAGTAGAAGCTTCGGACCGATTGCCTCAAGGTTTGCCAGGAAGAATGGAAATATGACAACATTATGCTGAGGGTAAGGTTTCTTAACAATATAAATGCATTTAAATTGAGAAGATATCAAAGAGATTTACTAACCAACCCTATGCTAGATAATCCGTGATCCCGATGTCATTCAACATGACGTATTCATAAGACGTCCGGTGTCATTGTGTTACCAATCTTGGCGTTACATTGTGTATGCAAAGGACACCTCTTCTTATGCCAACACCCATGACGTGACGTCTGAAATTCGTCCAGAAAATCGAAGGGGATAAGTGACAGCTCTACACTTGTCCTCCTTATCATTTAACAACCACTGGGTTAATTTAATTCATGAAAAGGTGCCATGTTTAAAGCCTTACAAAGTCATTTAAAATCCCTATTACCCTAAGTTCACAGTATTCTTACGGCTTAGCCGTATATATGTTACAGCTTAACCGAATGGCTTAGTTTTTTCCTCAATTTCATACGCAGTTACGGCTTAGCCATATACTAGCCTGCGGCTTAGCGGTGCTAAACCTACAGCTAGGTTATGGCTGGGCTATGACTTAGCCATAGTACAATCCACGGCTTAGCTGTGGGTGAGCCGTAGAAGAAAAATAGAATTTCGGGTTCTCAGGAAAGCTCACTGTAAAATGACTTATGGCTTGGTCAAGGGATGGTTATAGCTTAGCCATAGTTCATTCCATAGCTTAGTCAAAGATTAGCCATAGTTCAAAAATGGGTTTTTGTGCTATCTAGATTCTAAGCCGTACACACTTACGGCCTAGCCATGACTTCGCCGTAAGCTTCAGAAATTCTGGAAATAGCTCTAAAGCTAGAGTTCAATACAAAACTCTCAATTTAAGGTTACAATGTGTTTCCTATTGCTTCAAGATACCACTATGGATTTTACAATGCTCACCTATCACCCACGTTACATAATCATACTCTAATTTATTTAATTCAACACATATATATACTGAATCAAGGAGGAAAGAGCTATAACTTGAAATTAGAGTGATTAGTTCATGAATCAATAATTTAGACATACATGCAGTGTTTATATACTCTAATACTTGCCTTTAACACAATGCTTGACCCTACCGACTTCTCCTTAATGTGTAGTTAGAGAAAGCCTTGAGAGAATATGGGTTCTCTACATGAAAGACATGCAAATGATGAATCTAATGTAGAATGCATGCATGTTGTATATTTGAATCTTCTTGACCCTAGTAAGCCCGAAGAATTGAAATGGGGGTAGAGGTTTCAACTGAGGGAGTTGTAGCTTGAAGGTGATGGTGATTCCAACGAGAGAGATGCACAAGAAAAGAAGAAGATGATGAATAGAGGCTATTACTATTGCATGCAAAGCTTAAAGTCTTTGTTTCCAGCTCCACAGTGAAGTGGAGGTGAAAAAGGGTGAAGAGTAGAAGGGTTCCAGTGAAGATCAGGAAGATAAATGGAGGTGGACGTTGAGTTCATCCCTTTTAACTCAATTTCCTAAAGTTTACATGCAAGTCCACATTTTTTGGGAAAATTACAATTTAGGTCAAATATTCCTCAATTGGGCCAGGATGGATTAGAATTAAGTTGAGCCCAACATGAAAGATGGTCTACGCGATGAATTATACAAGATGCAACTAATGAGATGTCAATATGATGCAAAAACTCTAAATTACAAGAAGGCCGTTACTATTTAGGGTAAAGTTCAAATCGACCCAACTACCTATCCATGACCCAAGCCCAAAGGGTTTGAGTTAAATTAGCCTAAACAAATTCTAATTAGTATAAAATAAGATTAATTAACATAAATCAAGGTTAGTTGGGATTGGGACCTCACAGTCTTTGCAATCAAGAGACCCATGTTCTCCATGCACTTGTCAAAAGGCAAGTTTGAATCCAAATGGGAATGACCTTTTGTCGTCAAAAAGGTTTACTCCAACGATACCTATGCACTCCTCACACTTGAAGGAGACAGATATATGATGCCTATCAATGGAAAACCTCTGAAGAAATACTATTCTTGAATGTCATTGGCATCCCTAAACCATGTACAGTCTACATTATCACCCCTAAAACCTTTGGTTTCGAGTCTCACATAACCTCTGACTCTTAATCACAATCTCTCAGACCTATACAAAAAAACTACAAGGACAAGGCCCATGGGTCCCTCTAGTCAACTTTTGTTACTTGGATAATGTCCCTATAAGACTCCTTGTAACATCTGTTATATAGGCTAAGTCCTTTTGCAAACCCTGTATAACAAAGCTTAGCTATATGAAACAAGTCATTTTGTAGACCCCACATGGCTAATCTTTAGCTTATAGAATAAGTCTTTTTGCAGACCCTATATATCTACCATTTATTATATGGAATAAGTCTTTTTGTAAACCCCATATAACCAAAACGCAAACAAAACTGAAAAAACCTAAGATTCTGTCCAAAAGGATTAAGTCATGGTCCCTGGAGAAAGCCTCATACACGGGCACCGAATAATGTCCACCCATATGTCTCCTTTTCTTTGTTGATTTGTAAATCTAAAAGATTGCAAGCCACACCTCATACAAGTTTGAGAAAAAAAAAACCAAAACAAACCATCCAAACCATACACACATCCAAATCATCCATACAGACCATATAAACATCCATACAAAATTAAACCTAATATTCCATGACAACGACAAAGTGGAGCAAAATAAAAGAAATTTCCATTGATATTCATTTAGAGTTCAATACAAAAATGAAGTCAATGTACATGGCCATCCAGACTAATCAATCCAAGCAAAAGCTGTAGCAGGGAGAATCAGTCCAAGAATTTCTACAGTTGCCTTATCGCGTTCAGAACACCTTCGATCAGAGCGCACCTTTGTAGCTTGCATAAGCGGGTATGGCAGTATTGATATCAATCTCACAAGTTGGATGTTCATTTCACTCTCTAGAGACTGAACAAAATCATCCAAAGCCGTCTGCTTCGCTTCCACAGGTGCAAGTAGATCATTTCTGTGCTGATCATCCTCCGAGATGGATTTCTTCAAGTCATCAATGTTATTTTCCAAAGAAGAGAGTTGTTGCTATAACACTGTGATCTGCTGTTGTATATGTTCACGCTCAGTCATACGCACAGTTATCTCTACGGCCAGCTGAATTCTATGCCTTAGCACTTCATCTTGAAAAGCTTTGGCATGATCAACACTTCTGTCCTAGATGTCCTTTTCTTCAAGCTTACTGAAGAAAATGATAAAAGCATCACGAAAACCACTCAAATCAGTTACGGCACAAGAAGATATCAACATATCAGCTGATGCTTTGTCACCCTGAATCTTCTCGGGGGTAACATCTCCTTGGAAAAGTGTAACCAAGATCCTATGAATGGCCATTTTCATGGCAAAGTTTATGGTAGATTGGGGCTTCGGAGCATCACCAAACAAACTGGGCTACTTAGAGATGGAAGGATTTGACTCTCGCTCTTACGAATTTGACTGAGTTTGAGAGCCTGAGTGGTCATCTCCTTCGTTCTCAACATTTGCACCCTCACCCTCATGAGTAGCCAACGCTTCCTGGCGGACAGAAGGCGAGTCAAGTAACCCCCCTTGTGAACACAAAGTGGCAGAAGAATCCCTATTCGTGTGCGGTGTTATTGTAATATTCAATAATGTTTTCAGGATCCTCCACCTTCAGCAGCAAAAGCTTCATCTGATATCTTTTGCACAGCTGGATCTTTGATCACCTTCATAGGTGATGACTAAGTGGCCCTGAAATGAACTATTAAAAGTGTCATAGCCTTAGGTGGTGTGAAACTACCAGTAACTGGAGGCAGGGCAATAGCAACTGGCGTTGCACAAGTGTCATCTTCCATAGGTTCTACAGCCTCATCTTCAAGAATCAACTTCTCCTGAGCAGGAGGGCCAGTCTTTGCTATGACCGGCTCTGTCATGATAGCCTCCTTAGCCGGGAGCACCTCAATATCATCTTCCTTTTCTACTACACCAACAGGTTCAACACTTGGTTTTGTCTGAACATCCAATGCTTCATTGGCCCTTGGTACTTCATCAGCCCTTAGCATATCAGCATCCGCAGAAAGTTTACTTGCAGGAGATCCTGAGTTTGAATCCAAACTCACCAGGGGAATCACACCTAGTACGAATACAGGCTTAATGCTAATGGGCGGTACAATGAGTGCCAATGATAACTCCGGATCATTGTTGACACTTTTGGTTGGCGAGTCTAAGGAAAAGAAATCTTCCATGAGCCTTCGCAAATTGCTCTTCAGAGTACTAGTCATAGATGATCGTGAGTTCCAAGTGCAGAACCGTGATGTAATAATAAAACTGGTGAGACCAGGTCGATCCTCAGGGAGCAATATATTTAAGCTATCTTCAACTTGTAACCTGTCCTAAATAAAAATCTAAAACTAGCATAATTTAAAATCTAACAAATACAAACATCCTACTTACCAAATTTAAATTAATTACAAACCAATGAAAGAAACTTTCCTAAAACTAAAAACCTAAATCTAAAAATTCCTAAAATAAACCTAAAGTTGCTGCAAAACTAAAAAACAAGTTACTGAACTAAACAAGTTTAGAAACTTACTGAACTAAACAATATTAGAAACAAAATAAACAAAAGTTAAAAACTTTCCTAAGTTAGAATTTCCAAAACTAGAAAACTTTCCAATTTAAAATCTTCAATTAAAACAAGTTTAGAAAGATATTTAATTCTGGAAATTAACTAAAACAACTAAAAAACATAAAATTAGAAAAAAATTTAAAATTAGAAAGTTAGTAAAATTAGTAATGCAATGCATGCCATGAGATGCTGAAAAATTCTAAGTATGAAAATTAGTATGCTGATACAAATTTTATGCATGATTTGAATTATTCTAATGCATCCTAAATCTATGTTTCATGGCTGGAATTTATGCTCTACTAATGTAAGAAACTAACCAAAAAAAAAAAAGAAACGAAAAAGGATCTAAAACGAAAAAGTTATGAATGCATAAACATGACAACTTTGTAAAATTCTGTGTAGAAATTCTAATCTGAGTTGACTGATTGGCAAAGTTTCATCCTCTGGTTCACAAACCTTCCGAAATTATTTTGACCTAAAATCCTAAAGAATGAAAGACTACATCCTAAACTTTAATTTTCCCAAGTTTCAAAGAAAAATATTATGATTTGACTGGTCTACCCACTTCGAACTTTTTGTCAAAAACTGTTTTTGCAGTTTGTTGAAACTGTTAAGTTATGCTGTTTATATATTGAGCCGAATTTAATCATTAGATTCAGATCTGAAGGCTTAATTTTCATCAACTTAAATATGCACAAAATCTTATGATATGAAAATAGATGCAATGAACTCTAATCCAACCATCAAACTATGTAAAAACAAAACTTAAAATCAACATGAACATAACAAGAAAAATAACAAAAGTGCAGAAAATAAAAGAAAATTGCAGGAAGTCAAAGGTGGTAAACAACGGAAGTCAAAGGCAGTAATAACAAGAAGTCAAAGGCGATAAATTGCTCTTTCAATTTCTTATCTTAATTTGGGTTCAAAAAGATTAGAAGTGTTGTCTTAGGCTCTTATTCTTCATCTTAGGTCGTCAATCTAAGTGAGAACAACAAATTTCCATTCCATGAATAAATCAATTTCAGAATTGGCCTCTAATCTTTCTTCACTCAAATCTCTTTAACTTCATCTTACATTGCCTCCAAACATACAATGTATCCAAAGAAATAAAGTGCATTAAAAAGGTTACTAAGATGGGTTACTAGTTGTGATTCCAATTCTATCACAATATTTAAACAAGAATGAAAATTAACCCAATCACAAACAAGACTAAAATTATGAACACCACAAAATCAAGGACAAGAACAATTGAAAAGAAACAAATTTTACTAGCATGAAATTGTTTTACAAAAGATTGAAAATAAAAAGCAAACAATTACATACTAGGATGGATAAGAATTCCTCCTTCTAGTTGACACTTCAAGGTTAGTGGTGTGGCTTTAGGGCTAAGCCTCCTTGATAACTTAAGATGTAGAGAACAAGAGAGGGAGAGATGGATGTAGAAATCTAGAGGTGGGAGGTGGGTAATTCTTCCATGAAGAATATGGGAGAGGGGTACCCTATTTATACTTTTTCAAGTCCTTTTTTTTCTCAAACTCTAAAATTTTAAAAATAATAAAAAAAATTAAAGAAAAAGGGCTCCAAACAATGCTTTGGACATGCAATATCATTTGGGATTTTTTTTCTTTTTATTTTTCTTTTCTTTCCTTGCTTGCTTTGATTGGAAGTTTCTCTTGGATGCTTCTTTCCTTTTTTGTCTTTGCCACCTTGCATTGAGATTTTTTGAGAGATAATTTAGGGATAAGAATCCTCTCTTGGAATCAAACTTGGCCCACATGAGGTGTTGAACTTTCCCTTTTATCTCTTTGCATCGTCAACTTTCCTTTTTTGAAAAGTTCTCCTTGTTGGTTCCAAACTTGAAGAGATCTTTGAAGATAACCCTCTTGATTTTTTTTCCCTTTTCTTTTTCAGCCAAAATTTGAATTAAATCCTCTTTTGGACGTAGAATAGCTTGCTTGCATATTTTTTTATTTTTTTAATTAAATCTTTTCCTTCTCCAAAAAGAACTCCTATGTGGCTTTCCTTGTCCATCTTTGATGATATATTCTTCAAATTCTCTTCAAAATCTCTTGAAAATGTGCAACAAATAAATGGACCCCATCTTGGATGTTTTACAAGTATACTCCACACATGTGCATGTGTGTGTGGGACCATGAAGCCGACTTTTTGCAATTTTCTTCCAATTTCTTTTTCTCTTCAATTTTTCTCTCCTTTCTCTTGAAAATCAATTCTTTACCTCAATTCTTTACAAATGGGACCCATATCATCAATTTCCTATAAAAAAAATGTAAATTCATGTGAAAAGATAATTTTACCCCTAAGATCACAAATGCATAAATACAGACCCATTTCTTATAAAATGAGAATGAAAATACACACCATTCTTCATGATTTTATATGAATGAACTAATGATGATGAAAATTCAATTTAAATCATAAGAAAAATTATTTTCACAAAACTTTCCGGAAATAGACTTTCCAAAAATGACAGGTTTCATGAATATATACAAAAAGTGTGATTTTTAAACAATTTATGCAGAAAATATAAAAATGAATTTAAAATGCATGAACCCATGATATCACACTAAATGAGGCTCTTTCAAGTTAATAAGTCCTTAAAATAGTTCAAAATGTGTATGAAAAAATGCATTTTTAAGAACTTATCAATAGATGCCTTGAGGTCTTTGCTATGGATAGAGATGTCATCCAAATCAGTCAAAGCTTCGAGAACTCGTTTCCCTACTAGCTCTTTAATCGGTGATCCAAAAGGCTTTCTCATTAAAGTGGGAGGCACAGTAGGAGCACTCTCATCCATTTGGGTACCTAAAAAGGACTGAATGAGATCAAATTACAATATTGGAACAAAAATTTCAATTCCAAATAGTCAAGTCAAAAGTTACCTTCAGGAGTTAGATCTGTCTGAATTCCTTCGGCAGTGCTAGGGATATCTCCCTATTCCATCTAGGCTTCGACTATAGGCTCCTCAGAAATTTTAAAAGGAATTTCTTGTTGTTTGA
The DNA here is from genome assembly GCA_037013555.1 of Sextonia rubra. Classification (NCBI taxonomy): domain Eukaryota; kingdom Viridiplantae; phylum Streptophyta; class Magnoliopsida; order Laurales; family Lauraceae; genus Sextonia; species Sextonia rubra. The sequence goes on along the minus strand of JASUAD010000012.1, from coordinate 8,656,567 downwards.
TCCAAGGGGCAGCATCTCCTTCAAAAGTAGCAATAGCATCCATCTGAACTATGCCGCTACTCATCTGCTCCAAAACTAGCTCCATGGGTATGTCGCTGCTGGTTACTTTGTTAATAGTAGTAACAACACCCGCATCATCGCCGGATTTCTCCACTGCAATGAACTATATCAGCATATCCGCTGCAGCTCTTCTCCCAAACTCAAGCATCATTACCTAGTCAAACATGTCTTTTTCTAAATCAAACTCAATATTAATATCACTATTAGTTCCTTCTTCGGTAGTGGGAGTATCAAAGTCGCTATCTCTCTCATCGCCTTTGTCTAAGGCATAATCTTCAACAATCTCAGCCACCTTTTGAGCAACTCCTCCAAAGGTCGAAGTTTGAGCTAATAAGGTTGCAAGACAAAATTTAAATATGAAAACAAGAACAAAAGATAATCAAATGATTGCCATATAAAGAAATAAGGAAGTGTTACCAGCTTTTAGACTTTAGGGACGACAAGTTCCAAGGCTTTTAGCCTTTCTTTTCTTTGAAGGAGCTCCTATGCTGCTAGGGGATCTAGTTACATGTTTTGAACATATTGCTAGAAGCCTACTATGCAAAGCCGGACCCACTGGAGGTTTTGTTGACACTGCAACTGGTGGCCTCTATTCGATAGTTGCTTTGGTTGACTGAGCTGTTTTTGCTAGACTTGGAACTGTCTATGCCTCTATTGGTAATGAAACAGCAATAATAGTCTTTGGCAAATTTCGGCAAACAAAGTTGCCTTGGCGGCCACACACATAATGGCCTATCCTTCTTCAAATTTCCTTGTTTACTCGTCAACCGAAACTTTGGTTCTAGCAGAGCGAGAAGTAGATACAAAATCTAATGCAGCTCTACCAGCTCGCCCAGCCTCAGCGAGACTCTCCTCTTCGTAGGTTCTCATTCACTATTCGCTGCATCTTGGCTATAGTCACATTGGGAGGAGGCAAGAATTCTTCTCTTCTCAAAGAGTTGTGAGCTTTGCAGACATCAAACCCAGCCATTAAACCAATTTGCAATTTATTTCCATCATATAACCAATTCTCAAAGTTGGCTCGGATAAAACTATCTTTTTCCACCTTCTCTCCTTTTTTGGAAGCAACTAAAGGGCACCATTTGATATAGGGATTGCTTGTATATGTCTCTACTATGGTAGTGGTACTTTTTGCGTACCATTGTGAGAAACCACTCGCGCATCTAGGATTTGGGTGACGAGGGTAGCCAAAACAAGTCCTAGTGCCAAGCACTTGATAGAATTCCTATGCATTTCGAGCATCTTGCAAGGAACCAAAAGTGCCTCGAATCTAGCCGGGTGCTCCCACAATGGCTTAATGGAAGTCAAATTGCCTGCAAAATCTGGCAAGTATATAAGGTTGAATGTTTATGTATGAATTCTTCCTATATACCAAGTTTGCGGGTCTCAAGCTTAAGAACCAACTCCTCTCTTCGTCAGATAAGCCAACATCCTGACCACCCTCCCCAACTTTGTCAATCGATGGTTTCACGACATTTCTCATACAAGTTGGAACTTCAATGTTGGGCACAGTGTTGCAAAAAACGACATAATTATGAGAATTACGCAAATGTTAGCGTAATTCAATCATGGAATAGGTATTAATCAGACAGTTACTGCCTACCACACCCTCCATGTAGATGCTTCCTGGTATATCACTGTGTGAATGAAGCCCATTGCAGTGGTATGTGAACCAGGTATACAACAAGTGCTTGGCATAATACTGGTTGAAGGCTTTCCCCTCTTTGACAATGAAACCTTCAACTCGGTTAACATATATGCTATGAAGGTAGGGCCTAGGGTAAGACTGTGTCCAAATGCCACTATGGGCACCGGATATATGCAGCTAAGCCTAAAGTCGCCCCCAGAACTCGGAAAAAGAATATCTGACAACCATGCCGCCAAAAATGTAGCAAACCAACACTTCTTCTTCAAATCTAGATAGTTGGCAAAATACATGGCAAGAAGTCCAAATCCTCATGATAGATAATTGTTGGCTCCTTCTCGGGGCCTTATTGGGGATAATCTCTTTCCACTTAAAATATCCATCCTCATTCAAAAAGAAAGGGCTGGTGATGCTCTTCACCCAACTCATCCATTAGACAACTTTGTCTCAACTCCAGTTGGTCATTTGGATTGAACCTTCGAGGGCAAATAGGAGATAATATATAACTCGAAATTCGTTGTCCAAGGTGGCCAACTCTTCATTTGGTAGAATGGTTTTATCATAGACTTCACCGTATGGTGCTAAACCAAATCTTTTGTTCACTTCCCATAAAGAAAACCCTAGCTCCATGTGTAGAGTAATGAAGGTACCAATTGCCGAGCAGAGCAATTCTAGAATAGCCCTGCATATGTTCTTGTTCTCACAAGGGACTTTCTATGTAGTGGCATTTATAGCGTTGAAGATACCGATCGCTCTCAAATCTTTTTCATAATGGTGCTTGATTAGAGTTACCCAACCTTGCCATTCTCCAATGTAGTTAAACCACCCACGAGACTGGTGTCTTTCACCAAGCCGGGCACTCCCATCTTCAATATGGATACCAAGCCCGACTGTCCTCAATTGCGAAATCACAATACCCACTGCAAGGTTTGGGGTACGTGGTTCTATCACTTCTATCTCCAACTTTGGGACCTCCATAACTTAATATGGAGGCTGGCACATGAATTTACCAGTTTTAAAGTGGATAAGATGCTTTATCCATGGAAATGGATCATTCCTTACTAGTATGGTCAAAGCCATCATCATTATTCTTAGGTATCACTTAATAGATCAAACGATGGTCACTTCATGAGAAACTCCCGCTGTGTCTACATAGCGATACTGTACGCTGTCTGTAAGTTGTTTCATGGTTTCCTTCGTGGCATCCCCGAATATATAGTGTGGCTTATTTAAGCTCACTTTGTCATTATTCTCCTAATTGGTGTTATTCACCAGGCACCAATATGTGTACTAGTTCTTTCTTGCTGGGGCTTTGGTTATTTGATTTTGCGAAGTAGCAGCAAATATCTCATTTGGATCTTTTGGATCAGGATCACTTCAGCTTGCCCTTTGCATGACTCTTTGATGCACAGTTGAAGTTGTAGGTGCTTTGCCTTTTCTATCTGTAAAACAAAAAAATGAGAAAAACATCAGTAACAGTAAAAATGACTCAGCCACGAAATTCTACCGAAATTTCAATAGCATCTCCCCTTAGTAAAAGGCCAAAAGGAGAAAATAGTACTCAGCTCTGAGACTAAGAATCGACAACAAGGCACAATTAAGTCCCAGAACTAAGGCTCCCGATCCAAACAAGTATTGAGCACCTTAAGACCTTTCAAGGGCCAATCTGATTCGTGTTCGAACATGAAAGTTGCAACATCCAACGCAAGAAATGCATGCACAATAAAAGCAAAGCATGATAGGAGCTATATACAATACAAAGCATAAACAAGCACAAACATGTATGAAAATATAGCATGTGAAAGTATATGGCATGTTTTCAACAAAGTCAACAAAGAGCAACATCAATTTTAAAGCATTGAAAACAAAAGTGCTATTGGTCCAATGGCAACCACCTTCGGTTACACTCTATAGCTTCATTAGACTTAGCTGCAACTATTAGAGATTGTTTTACTCTCCACACTCAAATTCGAAGCCGACTAAAGGATTTCCACATTCCCAAGGCAGCATCTCCAACAAATTTCAGCAAACAAAGTCCCGTGTGGTGATTTGCTATGATGGGACCATTAGACATTTTTGTGAGATTTCGAAAGTGTACTATTTTCAGTGTTTATAGAGCTAATGAAGGAAATATTGCTTTGCAAAGTTAATTTCAAAACAAAGATCATCAACTATCATCAATGATCGAAAGGTGATATTGCATCCATTAGTTTCCCACAAAGATGGTCAGCATCACTTAAATTGACTCGGATAATACACATTGGGTCAGTATCGGAAGAGACAAGGAAGGGTGAATTAGCTTTGGAAGTTATAGTTGAGAAAAACAATGTAAAACAGCTCATTCAAAGCTACATCCAACCACTCAACCAAAGGTTCATCCTATTTTCATCGGTTTTTTTAACCGGCCACTCATATTTGGATGATTTATACTTCTTATGTTTATTGAGATTTAAGGGGAGTAACTTTCTCATCAAAAGCTTAAGAAATATGCCTTATGACTATCCAGTTTATTTCCCGTGAAAGAATCTTTACAAAAGCTATTATGGTCAAGTTCATTTTCACCTCATGTTAGTGAATGGGCAAACTACTAGAAATTAATCCCCTGTAATTCCCACAGAAGCTGTGATGACTCAACTCATGCTTTCACTATGCTAGGAACGAGTGGATGTCATTTCCCAACACCCCTACACCTCCCACAATCTGCAAAGGTTAGGTGTGTACTCAGATTATGTCAGTGTTTAAGTAAAAGGGGTGGGTGTGATTCATCAAGTTCAACAATGAAATGGTGAAGCCTGATATTCAATCAAAGCTTTAAATCCCCTAGACAGAGCTTGTTCACTACAAGTTTATTGAAGGATGACTTCTTTACAAACCTTTTGAAGTTCAAGGCCTCATATGCTATTCACATTATTTTAAATAAGTCATATGCATTCTACCTTGAAAATTTATGGTTTTCCAAATGTAGGGGACAAAAGGCAATTTTTGGCTTCACATCTAGTTCATTCAGTTATGACCATGCTATCACTGCGGGTATAACCTTGGTTGTGCTTGGGCATGGTGAAATTCAAAGAACACTACTCGAGAGGGCATTCAAGGGGAATTCATACAACTTAATTCCAAGAGCAATTTTAAAGTCAAGGACATCTCATTAAACAAGTGGTGACCGCGAGATGATCCGAGCACCCTCCCAACTTGCATAGTCATCATGAATTGTGAATTTCAGTTTGTGCCAGTCACCATGACAAACAGCAACTTAAAAAAACAAAAAAAAAAAAGAAGTAAAAAAGTCATAAAGGAGTGGTGATCATGAGCATGCCTAGACAACGGTGGCTCGGTGTTGGAATTGGGATTATATCTAAGAGCCATCTTGCATCTTGCATCAAGGGGATTGAAGAGATCAAGCATCTCAAAACAAACAAGAAAAAGAAAAAGAAGAAAAAGAAAAGAAAGGTCTTGGCAGTGACCGTGGAGCCCCATGTGAAGCGTTGGCAGTGGCAGTGGACCTGTCCACTGTTTCGATATGGCAAGAACTTCATCACACCTTGCACAAAAATGAACTTCAAAGCAATACCATACGTTGAGAAAGGGTTGACTGAGCCAAACATCAAAACAAAAAAACAAAAAAAAAATAGAAGAGGGAGAAAGTCAATTAGAAACTTCACCAAACAGGTTGTGATCAAAAGTGCAGTTACACAGTCATGAATATATTTGAGGACGCATTCTTCATCAAAATTTGATGACACCAAACACCAAATCAAAGATTAAATCCAATACCTCAAAGCCATATACAAAAAAAAAAAAAAAGAAAAGAAAAGAAAAGAAAAAAACAACAACAACAACAACACCACAAAAAAAAAAAGACAAGGGTTGTGACCGTGGGATTTCCCACAGACAATGATGGCCATGATCATGAGCTGTCTGGATGGTTCCCAATTTGAACAACTTGCCAAGAACAGAGTTCAAGTAGAACTCTCACATTGAGGGAAACCCAGAAGCAAGGAAAGGAAAACCAAAACGAGAACAACCAAGCTCTAGCCCCAACTCGCCACCGATGACCCAACCCGTGAGTGGTCGTCCCTCACATGAAGCATGAAATCAGAGGAAAATTGAACAAAAGATTCACAAAAAAAAAAGAAAAAAGAAAAAAAAAGGAGCACCATCAACAGTGCCCATTCAGACATGGATAAAATACAAAGAAAAGATGAAGTTCAAGATGCTTACTTGCCATAATAGCTGACTCAAGATGAAGAAAAGTCAAGAAGAAGCTTGGAGGAGATGCTCACTTGCTGTTGCTCTTGTTTTCGGTCACATCTTAGAAATTTGAAAACAACAGAATGAAAGGGAAAATATAGACATGAGCTTAATACAAACTATGCACAAGACTTCCTTAAGCCCATGATCACTACGTGGAATCATCAATGGAGTCCACAATCACTGATGGCCTCCCCTTTGGTTCACGAACATTGTTGTTTTAAGCATTGAGACCCATTGCTTAATGGACCATTCTCTCAAGTGTCCTCATTCAAGCCCACGTTCACTAATATTTCACCCTCATCTCCCATGGACACTGCATGATCAAAGTGATGGCATCTACAGTCATTGATGCTTCACTCTCTTTCCCATAGACACAAGTTGTTTTAGCAATGGGGTCCACAGCTTGGTCAAGTTCACCAAGACACTATTCTACTTTGTCAAGGTCACTATGATTTTAAGCAATGAGACCCGCTACTTAGTGGCCCACCCTCTCAAATGTGATCAGTAAAATTCCCATAACACGTGGAGGGCCCACTTTTGGTATTTTACAAACAAACAAAAAAAAAAGAAATGGATTTCCCAAGCATGGTGAACCCACTTTGGGTAGTTTGCCCAAAACAAAAAATGTTTTCTCAAAACAGAGTGAACCTACTTTGGGGCATTTTTTTTCTTTATTTTCAAAGAAAAAAAAAGGTGTGTGTGTGTGTGTGTGGGGGGGGGGGGGGGGGGGGGGGGGGAGGTGTGGGTTGGGGGTTGGTTTTGTTATTTCAATTTATCTTGAGTCAAACCAGATTTTGAGCCATCATCTCAAATTGACATTAGATCAAAACCCACAAAGCCAATTTTTTTCAAATTTTCATCTTATTTTAACTCATGTCAAGCCAAGTCAAGACCTTAACTTTGATTTTTTGAAAATGAACAAAAAAATCCACGAAAATCCAAACCCAAACTCATTTTAAACCAAACCTTTAATTTTCTTAAAACCTCAAGGATTCTTCTTGTAGGTGTTTCCCACAATCTCCACAAAGATGTCACTCTGGATATCTGTGACAAATAGGTTATAAGAAAATCAAATCCATCTCCAAAATCCGAAATCCAAAACCAAATTCATAAATTTCTGAATTTTCTAATACCCTAGGGATTCTTTTTATGGTGTTCCCACAGTCCTCACAAAGATGCTACTTTTGATATCTGTGAAAAAAGGGCGAAGAAATTCAGATTCCTTATGTTTTTACCAAATTCCATTTCCAAACCCTTCATGGTTTTTTGATCAAAATTTCAAGTTTAGGCCTACAACCTACCTTGACAAAACTACATTTTCATCAAGCCATTCATCATTCCCACAGATTGGCTATTTCAAGGAGAATGATTGTCACACCATAATGATTGCACTTTGAGGGGACACTTGTTAACCCATAAAAAATTACAAATATTGCAATGAAGACATTACAAACAAATTCCAAACCAAGGCACATAAACCTTAGGATTGTAGAATGCCAAGTCAAGTACTGCATCCAGATGTTCAGAACTGATGTCACAACCCGAGCCCAGGGACCGGGGGTCAGAGGAAGTCTAACCAATGACACACGTACTCCCGTGCATGCACACCTAGACACCGTCCAAGCATACACACACAAGGGATCATTCACACGTGCAAACAACTGTACGCGGAAGCTGTACGTATCAAGGCATATAACAACACTCCAAGAGACATAGGAGATCACAAAACAACATTAAACTGAGGACAAGAATAATTACAAGAACGTATGACAATATAGCGGGCTTACAACAATCAAAATCAAAATACAGATATCACTCAAAGCCCACGCTACAAGTACAGAAAAATCCCCTCAATAGACTCGAACTCAATTGAATGGGGAAAACAAAATGATGCAAACCGTACTCTGGAGGATGGATCAAGTCCACTCCTCTAGGCCGGAGGGGGCCTCGCGAGCCTCTCCTGAAGTCGGGTCGACCGACGCAGGATCGGGAGAGGGATCTGAGCCTGCAACACACAAAGACAACTAATAAGTACAACGACTTAGCAAAGTATAAGCGACAAGAAGATAACACGAATTGTATCTAATCATGAGTAATAGTCACAGTGCAAGATCCATAGAAATCATGTTCGTATACTAAGCAAATATGCAAACAAATAAGCATGCTAACAGAATCATAAACAGATAACAGTCAAAGTGGCTACTACATAGGCCATTTTCTCCCTTTCGAGAGCAGACGGAATGAGAACACCAGCGACCGGGCCAGGGTACGCATGGGTTTCTAGTTCCCGGGGTCCGGAGTCCCAGGACAGAACACTCTGCAGAGGCAAACACATAAACTAAACCAAAGTTAACCCCGTCGGGTATCCTAAGGCTGAGGCTCAGTAGTGCCATATAACAATCACAATCAAATCAGATGATGCACCTCAATCAAACAATCATGTCATATCACATACCACATACAGATCTCACATATCACGCTGAACAAACAATAGGAAGTGCATCACACATACTGATACTGAATACTGAATACAATAAGCTGATACTGAAGGCACTGAATGCAAATAAGCCATAAAAGAGGCACTGACAACTCAAGTACCAATAACAATAAGCACTGATGCAAGTACTCAAGTGGAGCAACAGTAAAACACAAGAATAGAATGGTTCCGCCCGGGCTTCGCTCTGGGGTTGCTGCATTTCCCACAGAATCGAGAGGTCCAGCGCAGAACACATAAGAGGGCATAACCGAAATCAATATGCTGTACAAATCAACAAATCAAGTACTTATACGAATCAAGGTCAATTACAAGCCAATCCTACACTAATTATCCAGTGTTTCTAACCGTGCATGTTGATGTAGTTTTAAGTTGTCCGATGCATCATTGTCTAGTGTTGCAGTGTCTGGAGTGTGCACCGAAGTCCCTTAAACCAACACCTATGGGGAGGTGCTAAACAACCGGATAACTGTCTATGAATGATTCACAGCCCTCGAGATCATTCATGTCATTCAGACATTCCATTGGGCATGTTCAGGTTCGCTACATTCTACCATGAAAGTCATATACGGTCTTTTGCTTAAACCTAGTCCTTTTCATTCAATTCTCAGGGTCTCACGGTGTAGCCGTAGGTGACCTTTCGGCTTAGCTGGAGCATCTTACGGCTTAGCCGTACTATGCACTGAGGCTGAGCCGAGGCTCCCCCAATTATCCATCTGGATTTACAGCTCAACCATATTTTGCTCTACGGCTCAGCCGTATCCTGGTCCACGGCTTAGCCATAAGACAATGTACGGCTTAGATCAGGCTGGGCCGTAGAAGAATGGCATTTTGCCAACTCTCAGTTATTTTCAGATAACAGTCTATACTGTTCTACGGTTAGGGTTACGGTTGGGTCTCGGCTTAGCCGTAAGCCATTTTACGGCTTAGCCGTAAGCCATTTTACGGCTTAGCCATAGCACATTTCACGGTGTAGCCGTGAGTGCACGGAGTCATTTTCCTGTAACAGGTACAGTCACACAGGAACTGAACAAAACGACTGGAAACAAGAAGATAACAACAGAATGAGCTCAATAGGGCTGTCTAACACTGAGAAACACAATGAAGAATAAAACACAACAATCAAATCCATAGCAATCAGTGTTCATACTACTTGGGCTTATACTTGCCTCACAGATGGAAATTACTTCGTTGCTTGGCTTAGTCCACCGGAAAACACACGCAAATTGGCTCCTTTCTTCCTCCCTTAGGCAATAGAAACAGAGAAGGAGAAGGAAAGAAAGAGAGCTGACGAGAGAGAGACGAGCTGAGAGCGAGACAGAGAGTGAGCTGAGAGACGATCGAGAGAAACAAGAGAGTTGGTGGGGATATTTATAACTTAAAGTGAGTCAAATTTACATATAAGTCCAAGTCACTTATACAAATGTCAGTTTGAGTCAAATGACGGTCCAACGAGAGCAAACGAAATCATTCGGATCCAAGGCAGTTACGAAGATCGACAAACTCAACGAAAGACACACGATGACGTCAGAATGACGCAAAACTGACAAGGTCAATCAAAAGCCAAAATTACGAAAAAGGGCTCGAACTGCCTAAACCAAGTCAACTCAACCCAAACGATCTCTCCAAGACTCAAAGCCAAAGAAAAACAAAAATCAAAACACACTTAGCGCTAAAATCACACGCAATTACTCGCTAATCCGGATCAACTCGGGTCGGAGTGTTACAACTGATGCAATCCACTCAGAAGACTTTAGAAGAGCTCAGAGAGTAGCAGTTCAATTTCAGAGTTAGTGAACTTTATTTGGTCACTCGAGTCACTAAACTACAAATTCAAGGTTCATTGGCTCATGAACACACTCAAGCTTCTGGGTTATCAAAGTGGCTGAAAATCACATGGCATCTCCAAATTACGCTTAGGAATGATGCTTCAAAATTTTAAAGCATTTGAACTCTATTTCAGTTTAAAGTCAAGCTTCAGTGACTGTCTTCTAGCTCCTTAGGGTCACTGTGATGACAGACACTTCTACATGTCAAATCAGTTGGAACTCCTTGAGAAAGCTAAAACATGCAACAAATGGGTCACTATTCGAAATCCTACTTTCACTAATTCAAACTGGATGAAATTTGGATGGACACTTCAAGATGCCCCTGACATCAGTACCTCCAAGTTTCAAATCAAACCAAGGTCATTTGGGCCTCAAACTGCTGAAATAAGGGCCCATTTTCATGAAAGTTCAATGGGGAGTTGATCAACTTCAGAACATTAAAACGGGCTGAAACTTTTATGACACACTCAAAATAGTGTCAAAAAGCATCTCTCCAAGTTTCATGAATATCAGACATTGTTCGGGCCCCAAACAGGTAAAAACGGGTCATAGATGCAAAAAACTAGAAAATTAGGTCTGTCAGTGGCCACGGCTCCAGTCACTAGCACCTGTGAAGTAATTCCCAGTCGTTTTTAGTGGTTTTCTCCACTGCATTTCAAATTTCAACTTCCCATAACTCCCCAAACCACCTCTGGAGTCTATAAAAGGAAGGTTTTCTCACTTGGAACGGATTTGAAACAAGTTCCAAGCAAATCTACACTAGTTCAACAAGTTAAAAGGGATTACAAGCATAGTTCCATGCATTCACAAGGCTCCCAAGGCACTTCAAGCACTCCAAGTCTACTTCTTATTCTCTTTCTCACTAATTTAAGGTGAGAAATAGTTCAAAGAAGGAAAAGAAGCATGCATATCACTTAGAGAAGACGAATGCAAAGGCCACAAGGATGAAGTCTATTTCCTTTGATTTCTTCACTTGGGAGGGGGTTTGGGCCATCTCAGAAGTTATGAACAAGCCTCTTTAGACTTCATTTTATTTCTTGAAAATCATAGGTTCATAATGACACAACTTTGGCTCTATTTTGCTTGCATAAGCACCCTTTTCGAATTTATATAAAAATAATCCATAACCAAAAGGTAATGATTATCAAAGGTTTTAGTTGATTCCACAGCCAAATTAAGTATTCTTGGTGGTCATTTAACCTCCAAAAGTTGAAGACATAAGCCCCACCACTCTGAAGGCATTATAAAGGCGAAAAAGAGAAGAAACAAAGGCAATCAATAGTCTTTTCAGCCACTGTCTACTAGTGACCGTGGGCCACGGTCACAACTTTCCTCTTTTTCATTTTTCACATTTTATGCTCCTTTTCATGTATTTTCTTATCCTTTCCAAGTTTGGATCACATCTGAGACTAAAGAGAGGGGTTGTAACTTTTCAAAACTTGTAAACAACCTGCATCCCTATAGTTAAGAGTGTTTGAACTCATGTAAAACAAAAGAAAAATAACAATGAACTGTAGTCATTTCCCATTTTTCTTAACGCTTAACGTGTGTGAGTGTTGGACTCGAATCCATTGCATTTCACATTACATTTTGAGTGCTATCAATAGGTTCTGGATAACACAACTTTGGTTTCAATTTGCTTGTATAAAGTACCCTTTCCAGATTTGTATAAAAACAATCTGTAATAAAAAAATGATGATTACCAAAGGTTGTAGTCGATTCCAAGGCCAAATTAAGTACTCTTTGTGGTTATTCAACACTCCAAAAGTCAAAAAACACAAGTTCTAGCACTCTGAAGGCATCATAAAAGCGAAATAGAGCAAAAAAGGGACAAACAGTGGCCATTTCGGCCACTATCTATCAATGATCATGGGCCACGGTCACTAGCAGCCTACCAGTGACTGTGGGCCACTACCACCCCTTCCTGCATTCATTTTTTCTACATTTTTTGCTATTTTTCATATATTTCTTATAAATTTTGAGTTTGGATCACATTTGAGACTAGAAAGAGGGATTGTAATTTTCAAAATTTGTAAACAACCTACATCGCCAAGGTCAAAGTGTTGGACCCATGTAAACAAAAGGACTTTAATAATGAACTGTAATTATTTTCTCATTCTTTTTAATGCTTGAAATGTGTAAATGTTACACTTGAATCCGTTACCTTTCACATCACTTTTCGAGCACGATCAGAATAAGCCGTCATTTCTACGTGATTATATTCCTTATGGACAGGTATGATCACCAAAAGATGGTCATATCACAAAATGCTTAAAATAAATAACAAATTCGTTAAACAGAATCCCTCTAAAAGAGGTAGACATAATAGTTTCTCCAGTAGAGATGAAGATAACTACCCTAAAAAAGGTGATTTATTAGGCATTTTTTTTATTCTGAATTGGGAGAACGACCAAGCGTGGTATAAAAAACCTATAACTACTATTATGAATTTGAATATTGAGTTCAATTTTTAGATATTTTGTTAGATGCTTGGACTTATTATTTTATCTCCCGTATCTTTTGTTTGCATGTTATATTTGCTTTGCATAGTAAATTATTTAGTTGTTCTTAATTTTATTTTTGTTATGCGACTGAATAGTTATGTGAGTTTATTATTTCTTGTGATATGGATCATAGAATGCATGAAACTAAGGATAATATCTGTCTCGTAAATAGTGCCATAAAACACACTATATTGAAAGACCAAAAGTTTTTCTCAGAGTTAGCATTTAATTTGCATAAGGCATCAACCATAGCTAGATCTATACTAATATTTGAATACTCTGGAAGATTTCACATAATATTACCAAATGGTACCCATATATGCATTAAAGATGCATTATTTTTTGAACAGTTCCCAAAAAAACTTGCCTAGCTTCAAAGACATTAGGATAAACGGATACCATATATAAAAACTATAAGTGAAGGTAACACAAAATATTTGTACATCATTATTAGTATTGAAAACCATAAGCTGATATTAGAAAAACTAAGTGCATTTTTCTCAGACCTTAGGGCTATATTACAAGACAATCTCCAATATCAAATCATATTTGATTATGAGCAAAATGACAAAGTCAAACCAGAAGCTTAAACTAAGACCGATGCTTAGTGACCCTAAGGCTTTAATGTTTTGGCATGATAGGTTAAGTCACCCTAAGGCTACTATGTTAAGGCAAATTATTAATAACTCTTTTGGGCACACCTTAAAGCACCATCAATTGACCATTTTTTCTACAAAGGATATAAGGTGATATTTGTGAACCCATAAAACCCCCTAGTGAACCTTTTAAGGTATTTTATGACTTTGATTAATGCCTCCACCCTTTGGTTTGATGTTTGCCTACTTTTTTTTTTTAGCTTATGCCCACCTATTAACACAAATTATTAAACTTATGGTACACTTCCCTGAGCATCTTATTAAGTCTATAAGGCTTGATATCATAGGTCCGTGACCTGCATGAACTTACAGCGCAGATTGAGAATCTGTGTTAGTTATTATTCACCCCTAATTATTAGTTAAAACCAATGACATGAGATGTATTTCACTGCTCATTTTACCGATTGTCATCTTGATGAGACAGCCTTTCCACTATTAGGAGGAGATAAGAGAGTTCCTGAATAACGCGTTGTTTCTATAGAACAACTCATTCCTGAAGAACAGAGAGAATTAACTTGGAATACTCTCATTTATCTCATCTAAATCTATGTACTTCACAATGTAAGAATGAAGTGCCGAGAATTGTGCACTTCATGACAAACGAATTCCCTAATGCTTTTAATAATGCAGCAAAAGTGACAAGGTCACATATACCGGCTATGAACACACCTGCACGAATTAATGTCCCTATAGGATAAGTACGAATTAATGTCCTTGTAGGACAAAAATTCAAATATCGCAGTAAATGAATCTGTTACAAGTCAGAAGCATGGTAGGTTCTAAAGATTCAACTCTCTGTAAGAGGAGAAATGAGCAATCATATCCCAATCATACTCCCGAAGAGGTTATGACAAAATTCACTTTCGTTAAAATTCCTGAAGAAGTTAATACCCTAGAAGAGACACGAATCCCGAAAAAAAACTCTAGAATCCCCTGAAGAGGCAAGGGTATCAAATAATAAAAAGATCTTTATATTTTACAATTATTCAAGAGAGAGATGGAATAGAAAGGAAATTATCATGGATGACGTATTTGCAAATGCTATAACTATACAAAGATCAAAAGAAAATGATAATTGCGATATAAAACTACAATCTATAAATGAATGTCGATAAAGGAAAGATTGTAAGATATGCAGATTTATAATATCTCTTTTTTCCTCAAAGGGTCGATCATAGATAGGTTAAGTGTTTCTTAGTAGTAATACCACCATGTCTTGGCATTCTACTAAATAGACTTTGCTAGCTATTTCTTCTAACCACGCTGAGATTTAAGCCTCTATGAAGTCAGTAGGAAATGTGTGTGCCTAAAATCTTTAATCCAGTATATTTATAGTTTTTGTCAATTGCCTCCTAATATAAGTACTTCTAGCGTTATCTATGAAGACAATGAGTCATGTCTTCAACAGATTAAAGCATGGTTCATTAAAGGTGACATGACGAAGCACATCGCACCAAAGTTCTTCTTCACACATGAGCTTCAGAAAGCCAATGAGATTGAAGTCAAATGAGTTCATTCAAGCAATAGCCTAGCTGATTTGTTTACCAAGTCATTACCAAAGTCAACATTCTAGAAGCTTGTACATGAGATCGGCATGCATAGAGTCTATCATCAAACAATGAAAAAGTTATTATTATTAGGGGGAGTAATTGATCAAAGGAAGGCTTCCTAAAGCATGCTACCCAGAATATATGTGTACTATACTCTTTTTCCTTTTTTTTTTATAGGTTTTATCCCACTGGGTTTTGCTAGTTAAGGTATTAACAAGGTAGTACTATGCACGTCCAACACCTAATACAATGATCTTGAAGAATGTTATACTCTTTTTTCTTTGCTTTGATTTTTATTCCACTAAGTTTTTCCTTTGCAAAGTTTTAATGAGGCAACTGTCACTGAATGGGGGTCATCGAAGGGGAAGTGTTTGATAGTGCTTGAAAGTTATGTGAAATGTAATGGATTCAAATTCAACACTCACATATTCGAGTGCAAAGAAGAACGGAAAATGACTATCATTCATCATTAATTTCCGTTTAATTTACATGGGTTCAATGCTCTAACCTTGGGGATGCAGGTTGCTTATAAGTTCTAAAAAATTACAGCCCCCCTCTGGTCTCAGGTGTGATCCAAACTCAAAAAATACAAGAAATTACATGAAAAAGAAGACAAATTTCAAAAAAAAAAATGAAGACAAGGAAGGGGTGATCATCACACACGGTCACTAACAGACAGTGGCCATTTTGGCCATTATTTGTCCCGATTTTGCTTTGTTTCACTTCTGTAGTGCCTTCAGAGTGCTAGAACTTGTGCTTTTCGACTCTTGGAGTGTTGAATGACTGCCAAGGGTTTTTAATTCGGCCGTAGAATCAATTACGACCTTTGGTAATCATCACTTTTTGTTATGAATCACTTTTGTACAAATTCGAAAAAGGATGCTTTATATAAGCAAACTATAACACTCTGATCCCAATTAAGCATTATTAATGACTAATTAAGTTATTAGCTAATTAATATATAATTGTTGCTATTTATGATGTTTAATATTTAATAAGGTTAGATTTAGTTTACTTTTGTCTCATTGAATCTAGTGGGTCAAGTTCAGATTATAGATATATAGTTTGGGTTAAGTTTAACCTTAATCAGGTATATGAAGCCCTTTTTTGTAATTTTAGATTTCATGGTTTTACGCCATGCATCCGTCATATTGAAACCATCACGTTAGTTTCGTTAAACTTGTCAACTTTCGTGCTCAACTTAAATGCATTCGACTTCAATTAGATTAATTAAGCCCTCATTTGACTTAAATTGCAATTGTAACTTAGAAGCTGGACTTTTATTAGAATTCAGGAAACTGAAATTTTAAAAAGAAACCAACCCACTCCATTCAATCCCCTCTCTTTTCTCCACTACAACGACTTCTTCTTCTTCTTCTTCTTCTTCTTCTTCAATTTTTTTCTTCCTCATAATTTCCATGAGCAAGGAACATGAACATCCTGCATGTATGCTCTAAGGTTTCTATTCTATCATTCCATCTTTTTTCTACCTTTCTTCCATATTGATAGTGAAGATACTAGACTATATCTCTTCATATAGCACTCTAGCTGTTGTCTTGGTAAGATCTCTTACTTATTTATCGATTTCTTGTTTTAATGGACTTAGAGAGACTCTCAATTCAAGCATGCACTCATTCTCTCTATTCTTTCTTCATGCATGGCATTTTAGGATCAAGTTCAGTGTTCTTCTTCTCTATTTGAGCCAAGTGGAAGAGGAGTGAATTGAATATAATTCTAAGGCAAGTATAAGCTAATTAATGTTGAATGCATGTTGGTAAATTTTAATTCTTGTAAATCTTTAAAATCTGAAATTCATTTTTCAGCCCATTTATTATTTAAAATGCATGATTAGATTGTTTAAGTAAATCATGAAATGGATTTAGAAATGTTAAATGATTTATTGGAGTAAGAATGATATCTTAAAAATAGGTGATAGACATGCACTCAGAATCCCAAAAATTTAGGTTGAAGAGGACCCTTTTGTAACTGATTCAGAATTTTTGAGGCTTGCGACTAAGCCGTAGGTACACTATGGTTAACTTTCTAGAGACCAAAAAAACAAAGAGTCAAGAATTTTCTTCTACGACCCAGCTCACGGCTAAGCCGTGAAATATACTACAGCTAAGCCGTAGGCTAAATTGCGGCTGAGCTATATCTACAAGGAAAATTGAAAAGTCAAGGCTAAGCCGTAAGAACCCTAAGAATTTATGAAAATTAAGGGCATTTAAGAAGACCTTGTAGGACCTTAGTTCCTTGGATCCTTTAACCTAATCATTTAGCCCAGTGAGAAATTTCTTAACATAAAGTGTCTTAAGGGATGAGACTTATTCATGTAATGTTGTCCAATTGTTGAGCACCTCCTCATGGGTGTTAGTTTAAGAGACTCTAATACACTCTTCATTATGAAATGTAACATCAAATAGAGAAAATCGTGTATCAGATAACTTAAAATTACATCATTATGCATGGTTAGAAACAATAGATAACTAGATTATGGTTGGCTTGTAAATTACCTTGATTCTACTAACTTGAATTGCTTAGCATATTGAATTTTTTTATGGATGCCTTCCATCATTGAAATGCTTATTCCATTATTAGAATGATTATGAGATAATCAGTGTATGAATTGATTTTAGTTTAATGTTCCTTGATAAACGGTTTATCAATTATTTGGATTGAATTAAGTAAGAATGAATCGAACTTCTAATGTATTGTTTATAATAAAATGAATTGCATTATTTACTCAATTTCAATTATGTGATTCATAATGGTCTGGCTCTACCCAGCTTCAGCCTTATGATACCCGGTGGGGTTGACTTTTGTGTAATAAATTATTTTAGTGTTATTGCATTGTGTCTTTGCTGTTTTCGGACTCCATAAACGTAGAGACCCAATCATACCTTTAGCCGGGGCATTTGTGTTCTTAATGCAAAGATCCCTAGAGAGATGATATAACAAATGTAGTAACCAAATAGTAAAGTATTTCTTTATTTAATTATTATATCATGCTTAAATCAATGCACAACATGCCTAGTATACTAAATTAACTTCTATGATCGCTTGTTAATGATTCCTTCAGACACAACGCGTATTACATTAATTATACTTATACTTTGCTAAATAGTCTTATTCACACGTTGTCTAATAGTGTTACAGACTCAGATCCCAGTCTCGATCTCGCGAAGATCGAGGAGACTCCAAAGCAGGCCTACAGGGTCCCTTCAAGCCTCAACAAGTAGACATCAGAAGCAATCTAACTGATCCACCCATGGAGTGCAACACAATCACTATATCGATTTCTATTTTGAGATTTTGGATACCTAGGGTTTCATGACCTTTTGCATTAGTTTTATTTCATGCATAGTTCATGATTCCTCTTCTTTTGGGACAATGTATATTTTGTAATTGTCCTTAAACTTTATTTCCCTTTTGTAAAGACATGTATACTTACCCTTGTTTAACTCTTGTACATTTTATATTATGTTATATAATTTTGTTTCTCTTCTTTTTATATATAGGCATTTTAGTGTGTGCATGTTTTCATAAATTGATATTTTAGGAATTGTTAATCATTAGTAAAAGAAAAACTTCTTTAGGTGATATTGACAAGCTTCCGCGTGATTAATGCTTGGACAGATGTCTGTTAAAAGCACCTCACATGTGTCAATATGTGAATATCCATTGTGTAATTCCGCTTAGACTTTGGTCCAGGTGTGGATTACACAAGAATACATGTGTCACGCCTAGGGATTAACCCTAATCCCTGATTTCTTGGACTTGGGTTATGACACAAACTAAAGCCAAGGTTGTGTTATTCTGATTCTATAATTTGCAAGGCATAAAATGAAGTCTAAAGAGGCTTGTTCACAACATCAAAGAATGGCCTAAATCCCTTTCAAGTGAGAGAGCTGAAGGAACACGATCTCATCTGTTAATATGCTGGATGTCCTTAGCACTCATCTTCCTTGAGTGATATGCACGTATCTTCTCCTCCTTTGGACTATTCCTCACCTTAAGTTGGTGAGAAGGAGAAGAAGAGTGAACTTGAATGCTCGTAGTGCTTAAGAGGCCTTATGATCTCACTTGGAATCTTAGTTGAAACTCTGTGAACCTTACTTCAATCCTCTTGGAACCCTTCCTTTAGAGCTAAAGTGTGCTTTTTATGGGTTTTAAAGTGAGTTAGGATAGTTTTTAACAGTTGTGGGGGAGTTACACTTTGAAATAAAGCAAAATAACTCCCAGAAACCATAAGAAACCACCTTACAAGTGTCCGTTACCGTGGCCACTCTCACGGACATGCCCAGTTTTGGGTGTTTTGCATATGTGACCTGTTTTCATCTATTTGGGGCCCGAACGATGTCTGGTCTTCAAGAAACTTGAAAGGATGCTTTGCAATGCTATTTTGACTATTTCATAGAAATTTCATCCTTTTTTGACCTCTTAAAGTTGTCATCCCCCCCCCCCCCCCCCGACTCTTCATGAAAATGGACTTGTTTCAACTGTTTGAGGTCCAAATGATCTCGGATTGATTTAAAACTTGGAGAGATTGATGTTAAGAGCATCGGAAGTATTCGTCCAAATCTCATCTAGTTTGGACTTTTGGAAGTAGGATTTTGACTAGTGACCCACTTGTTCATGTTTTAAGTCAATATCCTCTTGCATTACATGCAGTCGGCTTGTTTCCTACCCGAATGATGTTCAATGTATTTGAAACTTTGGGGAGTTGACTTCGAATACATTTTGAGTCTCTCATTCAAATTTCATCAGTTTTGGCCTCCTAAAAGTAGGATTTTTGGTCAGTAACCCCTTAACATGGGGGTCACTAACTCTTAAGCTGATATGTAGTTGAAGTGGGGTCAGACGAAGTCCTTTTCCCTTAAAGATTTGCAGAAGCACTTCTGAACATAACTTAAGCTTTATGGCCAAATTTCATCAACTTTGGTCACCTACAAGTAGGACTTTGGTCAGTGACCTTATAGCTTGGAGTTCATTGACTCAAAGTTAACATATTGACTATGGGTCAAATGACATCCACTTGACTTGAAATATAGCAGAGTCGCTCCTGAATATAATTTGAGCTTCCTCCAGGAGTTTTAGTTGATTCTGAAATATATAGAAATATCAATTGCCACAATGACCTCAATGAGCTTGTAAACAGTCACTGAAGCTTGAGTTTTAGTTGAAATGAAATCCAAATGCTTAAGCATCATTTCTAAGCATATTTTGGAATTGCCATGTGACTTTTAGCCACTTTGATAATTCAGAAGCTTGGATGTATTTAATAACCCCTAGGCTTTAAGACAGTGAACTTTGAATTTGATGTTTGGTGGGTTAAGTGACCAAATGAAGTCCACCACCTCTGAAATTTGAATTGCTGCACCCTAAGCTCATCTCTAAGTGAGTTGCATCAGTTCTGAACATCTTGATGCAGTATTTGACCTGGCATTCCACAATCCTAGGGTTTATGTGCACTTGGCTTGAAATTTGGTCATAATGTCTGCATTGTAACATTTATGATTTTTTATGGGTCAATAGTGTTATGAGATGTATTATCTTAAGTAGATGCCCACATTGGGACCCCACATGTAGGATGCTCATGGGCTGAGCTGGGCTTGGGCCCAACCTACTTTTGGCTGGGCTTAGTCCTTGGGCATAAGTAATTGGGCCGGGCTGGATTAAAATTTTAGTGCCCATTTGTTATATGGGCCAGGCTTAAGTTAAGTGGTAACAAGCCCAAAGCCCGGCCCAGCCCTATTGGATTAAGTTTCAACTTTCCCTTCTTACATTTTTTATCTTGCATATAAATCTTCATGATATAAATTTTAAAAATTATTTATCAAAGAACACTATTCAAAAAGTAAACAATGTGTTGACCTATAAAAGATTACAAATATTGCAGTAAAGACTTACAAATGTTACAATGAAGACTTTACAAATAGATTCCAAACCAAGAGCAAAAAAACCTTGGGATTGTGGAATGCCAAGTCAAGTGCTTCATACAAATGTTCAGAGCTGATGTAATCCACTCAAAAGACTTCAGATGAACTTAGAGTACGGCAGTTCAAGTTTCAGAGTTAGTGAACTTCATTTGGTCACTCGAATCACTAAACTTCAAGTTCAAGGTTCCTTAGCTCAAAGTCTAAGGCTCATTGAACACACTCAAACTTCTGGGTTACCAAAGTGTCTGGAAATCACATGGTAACTCTAAATTATACTGAGGAATGATGCTTCAAGATTTCAAAGCATTTGGACTTCATTTCAGCTCAAACAAGCTTTAGTGACTGTCTACCAGCTCCTTGGGCCAGGGGTCATTGTGGAAATTGATACTTCTACATGTCAAAACAAGCTCAAGCTTAGGGGAATTCCTTCAAGTACATTCAAAGACTATCCTGCAAAGTTTCAGAATATTTGGACATCATTTGGACTCAAACTTAGTTGAGATGGCTGTTTACTAAAGCTCTTTGGGGTCACTGTGCAAAGTGACACCTCCTGAAAATCAAACTAACTAAAACTCTAGGAAAAAGCTCAAAATATATTCAAGAGAGGCTTTACAAAATTTTAGGTCAATTAGGTATCATTTGACCCAAAGTCAACAAACATGTTAACTTTGGGTCAGTGGCCCCCAAGGCAAAGGGTCACTGATGAAAGTCTTGCTTCTAGGTGATCAAAATTGATAAAATTTGGGCACAAAGCTTCAGTTATGCTCAAAAGAAAATTTTGTAAATTTTCAAGTTAAAAGGACTTCATTTAAGCCTACTTCAATGACATGTCAGTTAGGAGTTCGTGACTTCTGAGTCATAGGGTTCACTAACCAAAGTCCTACTTCTAGGAGGCCAAAGCTAATGAAATCTGGATCAGAGATTCAAAATATGCTTAAATTCAATTCCCCAAAGTTTTAAACCAATTGAACATCATTCGGTAGAAAACAAGTTGACTGCCTGCAACACAAGAGAATATTAACTTAGAATATGCAACAAGTGGGTTACTATTCGAAGTTCTGCTTCCACAAATCCAAATTGCATGAAATTTGGATAGACACTTCAAGATGCCCTAACATTAGTTCCTCCAAGTTTCAAACCAAACCAATGTCATTTGGGCCTCAAATAGCTAAAACAAGGACCCATTTTCATGAAAAGTCAAAAAAGGAGTTGACCAACTTCAGAACATCAAAATGGGCTGAAACTTCTATGACAAAGTCAAAATGCTGTCAAAAAGCATCCCCCCAAGGCTTGTGGAGATTGGACATTGTTTGGGCACCAAACAGGTGAAAACGGGTCACATATGTAAAATTCCAAAATTGGTCACGGACACCTATAACGTAGTCCTGGACGGTTTTGGGGAGTTATTTCAGTTTATTTCAAATTGTAACTCCCTTACAACTGCTAGGAACTATCCCAACTTTCTCTGAAGCCTATAAAAGGCACACTTAGGCTCTGAAGAAAGGGTTGAAACAAGATTCGAATCAAGTTCCAAGCCACCGAAGCAAGTTCTAATCAATTACACACTAGTTCAACAAGACACAATCCTGGTTCTAAGCACTCACAGGGCTCCCAAGGCACTTTAGGTACTTCAAGCTTAGTTCTTCATCTTCTTCTCACTAACTTAAGGTGAGAAATAGTTCAAAAAAAGGAGAAAAAGCATGCATCTCACTTAAAGAAGATGAATGCAAGTGCTATGAGGATGAAGACTTCTTCGTTTTATTTTCTCACTTGAGAAGGGTTTTGAGCCATTCGGAAGTGGTGACCAAACCTCTTTAGGCTTCATTCTATTCCTTGAAAATTATAGGTTCAGAATGACACAACTTTAGCTCCATTTTGCTTGTTTAAGCACCTTTTTCGGATTTGTACAACAACAATCTATGACCAAAAGGTGATGATTATCAAATGTTTAAGTTGATTCCACAGCCAAATTAAGCACTTTTGGTAGTCATTCAACAGTCTAGAAATCAAAAAAAAATAAGCTCAGACACTCTGAAGACGTCACAGAAGCACAACAGAGAGAAAAAAATGAGCAAACAGTGGCTTTTTCAGCCACTGCCTACCAGTGGCCGTGAGCCATGGTCATTAGCAAGGAGGTAGTGATCGTGGCCCACGGTCATCATCTCCTTGCACTCTCTTTTGTGCGATTTTCCCTTTTTTTTTCATGTATTCTCTTATAAATTCCAAATTTAGATCACATCTAATACTAGAAGGAGGGGTTGTAAATTTTCAAAACCTGTAAACAACCTATATCCGCACAGTCAGAGCATTTGAACCCATTAAATAAAGAGAAAATAATGATGAACTATAGTTATTTTCCATTCTTTTTAACACTTGAAGTGTGTGAATATTAGACTCGAATCCGTTGCATTTCACATCACATTTCAAGCACTATCACAATGTTCATTCTAATTGGTTTGTACTCTGCAATGATCTATTGGTTGTACCAATGCAGTTATGTTTTGTTAATGAGTCATGTGCTTTTATTAAATAAAGAGGCAATATCAACTCAAAAGGCAAAAAAGATTACTTTATATGAAAATTGCAATCACTTTTTATAAAGATTTTTTTTTTCATTTTAGATGGATTCATTTGGACGTTACTGTGTATATAAATAGGAATAGGTGAATTATATCCATGCTGGCCCCCACCAAAGACCAACTTAAAGGTACTTAATAATCAGGCTTGAATAAGACTTGGCTCGATTAGTTTATGGGCCAGGCTCTAGCTTAATAGATTTTTTATGGGCTAGGCCCGGGCCAACCAATTATGGCTTGAGTTGGGCTTGGGCTTGGGTCGGGCCTGGGCTTAAGGATTTTAATTTTAGCCGGGCTTGGGTTTTGCTCGGACTAGCCCAGCCCGGCCCATGAACACCCTTACTCACATGAGATAAGGAAAACATTTAGGGTTAGAGTCCTACTATGTTAGGTTACTTGGGAAGGAAGCAATATTAATCTATAAATAAGATCCTTCCCCCTCTTATTATGTACATCTCATTCAATAAGAGTTCTCTCTCTCCTCTCTTTTTTAACACAATATTGACATCTAGCAAGAAAAAAAGCATTAAAGATGTTTTCCTATTCTTTAGGGCATATATATGTGTGTTGCTAAGGATTCCTTGCTGTCATAGAAAAACCTTCAATATTTCTAAAGGGCCATATCTCTGTGGTCTTATGTAGCTTTTCTTTGGGCGAAAAAAGGAAATAAAAGGGTGTTAATGTCTCAATACTAACCATTTAAGAACAAATTGTGAAACTTGTAGCATAAAAAAAAATTCCAATGCAAAAAATTACCCTTACAGCTAAAGGTCATCTTGTACACCTTTTGAGGTCTCTTTTTCATAGCACACAAAAATCACTGATGATATAAAATCATTTAATTAGTCTTTTGGACGGATTAATCGGTTGGACTATCAGTAAATTAATACATTTATTTTTTTTCACCATTTGGATGAATTTTCAATAAATATGCATGATAATATTTTTCTAAACAAATTCATATGTTTCTGATTTGTTACCCTAATAATCAATAAAGTAGTAGATATTAATAAGATGTTGAAAATCAGTGGACAGACTATGTCAATGATTCCATCAACTTACATTGTGTTTTCCTTTAGTCCACGCTTAATACGGATACCTCGATATGGAAGTTGGTTCAAAATGTCCTCCAAATTGAATCTCATCAGGTTTTTTGACCATATCAAGATAATTCATATAAAAATTACAATTATTGGAAATTGTTATAATTTATTAACACTCGTTTATAAATATTGTATGCAATGAAATAAATTAAATGTTGTAAGCATACGTGTTTCGCTACTTTTTATTGCATATGCTGGCACATTATTATGGTCCAATTTAGTGGCAAACCAGGATTTTGGTTTGATGAGTGCAGACCCAAAATGACAATTGGTTTTTATGTGAATTTTTGAATCAAAATCAGACTTTTCATTATAATTTTAAAAATGGACCAAGGTCCAATGGGTGCGATAGTCCCCACTTGGATGTACAGAGGACCTATTCATTGCATAGGTCTTCACTAGTGCACAACTTGAACTTGATGTGCTTCTGATTGAAAGATTGATTGAAAAGGTTGAGATTCACCAAATATGTAAGGTTTTCAATTGAGTTTAGTTCCTCTGTGACTATCACGAAATGCTTATTCGTACATAGGACCAACTCTTATTAAAGAAAAATTTGGCTACTTCTCAAACAACTGGAGGCCGTTCATTTTGATTAACTTGAATTTTCAGTGTCTTCACCCGAATGTAGAGTTCTCACTTGTGCATCTTTAGAGCGAGAGCCCTAGAAGCTCCAAACTCTAGGTGATCCTAATTGAATGGTTAAAGTCCTCAGTTTTATATAAATCTTCCACCATGGATACCTTTTGTTGCAAACCTTGTCTCTATTAGTTTAACCCATCTCCTTTTACAAAATTGTTGCTTTCTTATTGGAACCTCACCCATATAAAGACTCCTAGCATGGGGTGATCCAAACTTGTCTATTAAACCCGGACTATGTTGGTTTTAACCTAACTCCTTTTATAAGCTTTTTTGAAGAGACGTCATCGGGATCGTTAACCCATAAACTCGTACTCTTCTTTGACACAACTCCTCTTACAAAGTGCTTGTGAACATTCTATATTTAATTGAAAGAAAAATCCTATGTAAGGAGGCCTCATTTCAGTCTTTGTGGTAGACAATAATTAAAAGGTGCTTATTTGTATCATTTGGTTGGATTACATATGTATTTGATAAAAGTTATATCATCTAAGGCAGTGAGGATATTCAATGGGCTCACTTATGACAAGTCTAAATAGCTTATGATAAATGTCATTATTATATGATTGCTCATTAGATCTTAGTCTAATATGAGTTGGGGCAATTATAAGATGAAATGCTTATGAAACTTGTAAATGATGTATTATAAAAACATCAACCGTTTTGTTGTGATCAATCCAATGGTACACCTAACTCTATTTGAAGTGAAATTTGTTGATGACTTATATAAGAAAGGCATTGATTATTAGTAGTTTACTTTTGTTTCTTAAGAAGGTTTATTGACGGCTTAGCTCATCTTATGCCTAAAACAAATGAGTAAAATATTATAAAAAGTCAAGCGCATTATAAAAATCAATTTGACTACAAGCCCAACCCTACATAATGGCCTAAGATTTCTATGAAAAAAAATGGCATGAGATTGAAGATTTTGGGGTGTCCCAGATTTCTAGATTGCAAGTCAAATACTTTGCAATGGAAGAAATAAAACAACTTGCAAATAAACAATCAATCACACAAGAAGAAGGTACGCAGGTTTTTTAATGTGCAAAACCCTAACCGGGTAAAAAACTATAATCCAACAAGGACCAACTATCAAGCAATATCAAACAGTTACAAGATATAGTCACCACCCTTATTTAGTCACTCTTTTGAGCTAAGGTCCAAGTTCTTCTTGGATAACTCCTTCTGCCACGATGCTCCTTTACGTGCACTACTCTCCGCTTGATCAACTTACACCTTGAATATGCAAGATGGCCTCATTTTTTAACTAATGATGTCGAAGCAATGTTCTCTAACCCAAACCTTCTAATTTTTCATTATTTTACAGTCAACATTTCCATGCAAAGTGTGGGTTGGAGTTAAGTCAACAGATGTCATTTGACATCCCAATCCAACTTAACCTACCTCATTCCTTGACCAATAACTTAACTTGAATATAACCTATTATTTAAATGTTGAGCTCCCCTGATATTTCAAATGTGTGTTTGTTGACGGTTCTTGTCATCATTTTGGCATGACCATTTAAATGAAAGACATTTAGAATTAAACTTTTTTCCCACTTGTCTAGATGATACTTATCATTCATCAAACTTTTTTATTAGAATCTTTGATCCCAACATATTTGGAGAACATATGTAAAGCTTCACAATATTTATTTTTGTACATTCCATTAATATCTACCAATACTTGAAATTATTCACATTCATATCAAGTATGTTGTTCTACTTTTTAAAGTTTTCTCATATTTAAATATCTGCTGATAAATATTATATACAGTAAAAATTGTTCAAATTTGATAGTGATAGGATGGGCTTTATTAGGATTTTATAATATATATTAAAACTTTCTTACTCCACAAATATTTGAGTATGGATCCATTTGGTAATGGTAGGATCAGTTGTATTTATTCATTTTTTTTTTCTAGATATGACTGCAAATGGGTGGTTAAAATTTGGATGGAAGCACTCGTCTGATTAGGACTACTTTTGGCATTATATAGGAGAATCAATTTTGAAACCAAATTGCCCTCTCTCAATAGATTATAATTGCAAGTGCAGAAGAGACACAATATTTAAAAAGATGCACATTTAAAATTGACCTAGACCATGGAATGCATGTTGCTCTGTATTTGAGTGTTTGTCTTAGCAAGTTAGAAGCATGAACTCTTGTTTGTTTTTCCATCTCTCTTATTGCTAATTTTCTGGTGGATTTATTTTTGAGGATTTTATGGGAAAAAGCCTCTTAGAATTGCATTAAACACGATTAAGCCCAATTTTTCAATGTGCACGGATTGGGTCAATTGGGCTCAAATTCGTGCATTTTTTTTTTTTTTGTATGTGTAGGCTGAGTGATGCTAGCGTCACTTAGCTGTATATAGAAACAAAAAACACAAAGAAGAAAGGAAGAAAAGAAGAAGAAGAGAGGAAGAAAGGAAGAAAAGAAGAAGAAGAGAGGAAGAAAGGAAGAAGAAGAGAGGAGAAAGGAAACAGAAGAGAGGAGAAAGAAGAAAGAAAAAGGACGAAGAAGAGAGAATAAAGGAAGGAAAAGAAGAAGAAAAGAGGAAGAAAGGAAGAAAAAGAGAGGAGAAAGAAGAAAAGAAGAAGAAGAGAGACCAAGGAAGAGACAAAAGGAAAAAAAAACACTTAATATTAATCTCTTATCTTCTTCCTCTCCTCTTCTTTTTCCTTTCCCTTCCTTTCTTCTTCTCCTCTTTTTCTTCCTTTCCTTCCTCCTCTTTTCTTCTTCCTTTCTCCTCTCTTCTTCTTCCGCTCCTTTTCCTTTCTTCTTTCTCCTTTATTCCTCCTTTCTTTTATGTGTTTTTGCTTCTTTTTTTTTTTTTTTTGGCCACAATGTCACTCTGCCGTAAAAAAAAAATGCATCACTTAGCCCTGTGGAAAATAAAAATGCAGAGAAGAACGGAAGTAGAGAGGAGAAAGGAAGAAAAAGAGAGAAAGGAGTAAAGGAAGAAGAAGAAGAGATGAAGAAAGCAAAGGATTAAGGTTTTCCACCCACCACCCCCTCCCCTCCTTCTTTTCTTTTTTCCCCTCTTTTCTTCTTGATTTCTTCCTCTCTTCTTCTTCCTTTCTTCTTTCTTCTTTCTTTTTCTTCCTTTCTTCTTTCTTCTTCTCTTCTTCTTCTTCCTTTCCTTCCTTTCTTCCTCTCTCTTTTTTTCTTCCTCTCTCTCTTTTTCTTCCTTTCTTCTTTCTTCTCTCTTCTTCCATTCTTCTCTACATTCCTTTTTTTTCTATGTACAGTTGAATAATGCTAACCTGACATACAAAACAAAAAATTTTTTTGCACAAATTCGAGCCCAATTGACCTAATCTGTGTACAATGAAAATTTGGGCTTAATCATGTTTAATGCAAATTTAAAGGGCTTTTCTTCGTGAAATCCTCTATATATTTTTTTTTTTGCATGAAGACTAAAAGCCAGTTTGTTTGCTAAAATGCAAAGAAATTGAATACATAAGAATTCAAGTTTAAATAAATCTATTGAAAATTATTAAAGGGGAGACATGCTCGTGATTCATGTA
Organism: Sextonia rubra; assembly: GCA_037013555.1. Classification (NCBI taxonomy): domain Eukaryota; kingdom Viridiplantae; phylum Streptophyta; class Magnoliopsida; order Laurales; family Lauraceae; genus Sextonia; species Sextonia rubra. The sequence goes on along the minus strand of JASUAD010000012.1, from coordinate 8,627,785 downwards.
CACCTTTAATATAATTATTATATATATTTTATAATAAAAAGAAAAGGTGTAGGTCAGTTCCTATGGACATTTGAGCCATAAACACCTTCAAAGAGACGCGTGTAAACTATAGATTTGTGTTTTATACATGATCAATCTAATTGTATATAACACTTTCATTGAAATGAAATTTGAGCCGAAACTTGTAATTAAAAGAGATATGTAAATTGATTGGATTTTCAAAAAAAAAATGATTTGACTATACAAGTGAATGGATCCTCTACTTATGAAATGAGGATATCCCCCCTCGGGAAAGCCCCATTTAGTAACTAAGTCAAGTAATTGATATTACCCCTAAAAAAAGTCATCTATAAGTAAGCACTCTCCATTGATAATTTTTCTTAGAAAGATTCTCCATCATCAAAAAATCTTGCCTCCATCCTTGAGTCAGTGGCAATATTTCGAAATAAATGCCATTAAGGTAGTGACTCAGTTGGTTTGAGCCTTAGGTTTGCTCTCCGAGGACTTAAGTTCAATTCCCACCCCTTGCATTATCTGGGTATTATGTGTGCAACCATGTATGTACCCCTTAGGAAATAGGTCTTACTCGTCAGAATTAGGTAGCCCTCGGGGCCAGAGGCCAAAGGTCTGAACGCTGCTGATCGTGCTTAAAAATGGCGTGAAAATGTGTAATCAATTCAATGTCCAACATTCACGTACTTCAAGCGTTAAGAAGAATGGAAATTAATTATAGTTCATCATTAATTTTCCTTTGTTTACATGGGTTCTAACGCCCTGACCACGGGGATGCAAGTTGTTTACATGAGTTTGCAAAGTTTACAACTCCTCCCTTAAGTCTTAGATGTGATCTCAATTTAAAAAATACAAAAAAATGTACACAAAGTGTAAGAAAATGCAAAAAAATGGGAAAAAATGGCGGTGACCGTGACCGCGGTCACTGCCCCAGGCCAGTGATCGTGGGTCACGGTCACTGGCACTTGCCATTGACCGTGATTCACGGTCACTGGCACCTGTCAATGACCGTGAGTCACGGTCACTGACAGACAGTGACCTTAAAGTCACTGTTATGCCTCCGTTTTCGTGTTGTTCGTGCTGGTTCTTCTTCCAAACTTTTTTCAAGTATTGAAACTCCCCTTTATGACATCTTGGGGTGTTGAATAACCATTGAGAAGATCGAATTCGACTATGGAATCGATTGAAAACTTTGTAATTCATCATTCATATTTACGGACTGTCTTTTGTTCAAGTCCGAAGAGGGTATCGCAGGAAGCCAACGTTGTGTCATTCTGAACCTATAGCTTTCAAGGAACAAAATGAAGCCCAAAGGGGCTTGTTCACAACCTCTTTGATGACCAAGAATCCCCCCCGAATGAGAAAAACAAATATGACAACGTCATCCATCGAATAGTCGTCAATGCATGGACATGGCCTTTTCTTTAGTCACCCTCTCTTCTCCTCCTCTTCTGAACCTTCGTGCTCACCTTGGTAATTGAGAAAATGGGGGGAAAAGGTCGTGGAATGCTGTTGTCCTCTTGCTTGACTGCTTTTGATTGCCTTTTGTGTTCTTGAAATTCTCTGTATGTTCACTGTCCGTGTGTCTTTGTTCTCTCCCCCTTTTCTTTTAGAATCTTAGCCTTTTATAGACTTCCCCAGCAGTTTCTGGCAGTTCCAGGGAGTTAAGGGAGGTTGTGGGAGGTTACACTTCGAAAGAAAGTGGAGAAGAACAGTCCAAAACCGCAGGAAGTGCCCTTTGAGGGTCCGTGACCGCGGCCGCGGTCACGGATAAGGCCCAGTTTCGGGTTTTTGCATTTGCGACCCGTTTTCACCTGTTTGGGGCTCAAATGAAGTCTAATCACCACGAAACTTAGAGGGATGCTTCTTGACACTATTTTGACCATCTCATAAAAGTTTCAGCTCATTTTGACCATCGGAAGTTGGTTAACTCCCTTGATGAACAGGCCGCGGTCACTCCAAAGGCCCAATTTCGGGTTTTTGTATTTGTGATCCGTTCTCACCTGTTTGACATCCGAACGAAGTCCAATCTTCACGAAACTTGGAAGGATACCTCTTGACACTATTTTGATTATTTCATAGAAGTTTCAGATCATTTTGACGATCTGAAGTTGGTCAACTCCCTTGATGAACAGGCCGCGCTCACTCCCAGGGCCCATTTTTGGACTTTTGCATTTGTAACCCATTTTCACCTGTTTGGGGCCCAAACGAAGTCCAATTGCCACGAAACTTAGAGGGATGCTTTTTGAAACTATTTTGAGTGTGTCATAGAATTTTTAACTCGTTTTGACCACCTGAAGTTGGTCAACTCCCTTCATAAACAGGCCCGGTCACTCCCAGGGCCCATTTTTGGACTTTTGCATTTGTAACCCATTTTCACCTGTTTGGGGTCCAAACGAAGCTTAATCTTGATGAAACTTGTAAGAATGGTTCTTGACACTATTTTGAGTATTTCATAGAAGTTTCAACTCATTTTTACCACCAAAAGTTGGTCAACTCCCTTCATGAATAGGCCGCAGTCACTCCCAAGGCCCATTTTTGGACTTTTACATTTGTGAACCATTTTCTCTTGTTTGGGGCCCAAACGAAGTCCAATCACCACGAAACTTGGAGGAATGCTTTTTATCACTATTTTGACCATCTCATAAAAGTTTCAGCTTGTTTTGACCATCGGAAGTTGGTCAACTCCCTTAATGAACAGGCCACGGTCACTCCCAAGGCCCAATTTCGGGTTTTAGCATTTGCGACCCGTTTTCACATGTTTGGGGCCCAAACGAAGTCCAATCGCTACGAAACTTGGAGGGATGCTTCTTGACACTATTTTGAGTATATCATAGAAGTTTCAGCTCAGTTTGACCATTTGAGGTTGGTCAACTCCTTCATTGAGTGGGCCGCGGTCACGGACAAGGCCCGTTTTCGGACTTTTGTATATATGACCCGTTTTCGCCAGTTTAGGGCCCGAACGATGTCTGATAGCCACAAAACTTAGAGGGTTGCTTCTTGACACTATTTTGAGCATGTCATAGAAGTTTCAACCTGTTTTGACTTTTGAAAGCCGGTCAACTCTCCTGTTGACTTTTTATGAAAGTGGGCCTTTGTCTCAGCTGTTTGAGGCCCAAATGACTTCGGTTTGGTTCGAAACTTGGAGGAACTGACATCAGGAATTTCTTGGAGTATTCACCCAAATTTCATGCAGTTTGGATTTGAGGAAGTAAGATTTTGAGCAGTGGCCTATTCATTGCATGTGTTAAGTCACTATTCACCCTACACTTTAGGTAGTCAGCTTGTTTTCTACCCGAACAACATCCAATTGATTTGAAATTTTGGAAGAGTAACTTTGAGCATTCTTTGAGTATTTGTTCCAAATTTCATCAGCTTTGGCCTCCTGAAAGTAAGATTTTAGCTAGTGACCTTTATAACTCGGCATCACTGTCCTCTAAGTTGACATACAGTGAAATTCAGATCAAACGGAGTCCTTTTAACTTGAAAATTTGTAGAATATCTTCTGAGCATAACTGAAGATTTGCGCCCAAATTTCATCAATTTTGGATATCATGTAACACTCCGATCCCCTTTGAGCCGGATTAGTGGCTCATTAGTGTGTTTTGTTTTGTTTTATTCTTTTGGACTTGGTTTTGGGCCTTGGATAGGTAGCTGAGTAACCTTTGACCTGGAATAGGTAGTTCTAAGCCCTTTTTCGTAATTTTGCTTTTGCTTTGCTCATATCATCTTTGCATCATCTTGGTGTCAGCACGTGTATTTCGTTGAGCTCGTTATATTCCATAACTGTGTCAGATCCGTTTGGAGTCAAGTGGGGAAGATGGACCTTTGTGTGACTTGAACTGTAAATAGTTGAAACTCTTCGGACTTTGACTTAAACTTCCAAATCTATAAATATAAGTCAGCTTCCAGATGTCTTACCCATTTCGTTGATCGACTGCATGCAAGAACTCCAAGGGGAAAGCCACGTTCTCTCTCTCTCTCCCTCTTCACTTCGGTTTCTTCTCTCTCTCTCTCTCTCTCTTCTTTGCTTCTCTTGATCGAGTGATGTTGGATTCTCATTTTTGATTTGGGTTCTCTTCTTCCCTCATCTCTGTATATTGCTTAGGTAAGTGGGTTCTTGTGCTTCTTCTCCAATTTGGATCTCTCATTCTATGATTGCTTTGTCTTCATCTCATGCATGGTGTATCTCTTTGATTTGCTTTGATTTTAGTTGCTTTGGAGCTTGAGTCAGTGGATTTGGTAGAGATTTGAGGCAAGTATAAGTACAGACTTTGATAACACACATGGGTGCTCTAATTGAATGCTTTGATTTCCATCTTCTTTAGTGTATCTATGTTTACAGCCAATGCTTGTGAATTTGGAACCTCTGTAGCTTGTTTGGAGATGTTTCTGTGTCAAATTTCAGTTTCTGTCACTATCCCGAATTCATCTCTGTATTGTACGGCTAAGCCGTGAACTTCTACGGCTTGATTTCCAGAGACTCGAAATTTGAGTTTTGTTCTACGGCTAGGCTACGGCTAAGCCGTAATTTGTTCTACGGCTGAGCCGTAAGCTAGCCGTGACCCAACCGTACCCCAGCCGTGAATTAAATCTCTGATCAGTCGAAACTTTTCTGATATCAGTACTCCTACGGTGAGGCTACGGCTAAGCCGTGGAATGCTACGGCCAAGCCGTGGATTGGTCTACGGCTAAGCCGTATACTGACTGTAGCTCAGCCGAAAAAGGCATCAGATCAGAAGTGAAAGATGATTCGTTTAGCTGTGTTTTGAATGGAACCAAGGTGAAGCCGTAGTGCATAGTACGACAAGCGCGTAAGATGTCTTCGGCTCAACCATAGGTCCCCCATAGCTAAACCGTTAGGCATGGCAATTCTGAAACATAACTTAGGATAATGGTGAGACTTGTAGGACTCAAATACAGGTTAACCACCCATGTAAACCGGCCCAATGGATTCTTGGATCGCATGAATAGTCTGTTAGGCTGTGACTTATTCATGTGAGTGTTGATTTACTGTTAAGCACCTCCCCATGGGTGTTGGTTTAAGGGACGTCGGTGCACGCACAGATTACATTGCAACACTTTGATGGCAACGGTGCATTGACTAACTTAAAACTACATCAACATGCACGGTTAGTGACAGTGAACAACTAGCTTAGGACTGGCTTGTAATGAACCTTGACTCCGTATTAATCTGAGATGCATTGCATATTGTTTATGATTTTGCCCTCTGTTCTGTTAATCTAAGTTTATGCATTCCGTAGTCATTTTTGTTTTCGTCCTGTATCTCTGTTCTATGCTTCGTTCTGCACTATGCTTTGATCTATGCTGTGCTTTGGATTTATATCTATGCTCTGCTGGCTTTGTTTATCTCTGAGTTTGGGTATTCCCGGGTGGCTCTGCCCAGAGGTTAATACGTGAGGATAAGATCCGGTCTTTGTCATCGGTGAGTCCAAAGCGGATAATCTCCCTTTCTATGGATTTGATTTGATTGGTATTAGTCTGGCTCTACTCAGCCTCAGCCCTAGGATGCCCGACGGGGTTACCTTTGGCTTAGATCTCTGTATCTCTGTATAACTGCAGTGTTGCTTTGTCTTGGGACCCCGGAACCCAGGAACCTGAGACCCACTTGTACCCTGGCCCGGTCAGTGGTGTTCTCCTCTGCTCTGCTTTGCTCTGCTCTCTATTGGAGAGAACTTGGTTAACGTAGTAGCCACTTAGTCAGTATTTCTATGTTTGATTCACATATCATGCTTTACTTCTATGCACGATTTGCTTAGCTTACTAAGATGAAACTCTGAAATCATTATTCTGTCATTTATTCACTTTGATACTATGAGTGTTACACCCCTGTTACTTATATTTGCTGGATCGTTGTATTCATTTGTGTTGTCTGTGGTGTTGCAGGCACAGATACCTTGCCCAGCTCCCCGGCGGTCGAGGAGGCTGCAGGGGCAAGTGTAGAGGCACCCTCAGGTTTGGCAGAGTGGGCCTGATCATCTCTGCCGAGAGCGTTCATGCATACTTCCAGTGGCTTTTCGAGTTTTTGGTTTTTGAGAGATTGTATTTGGACTTTGGATCTTTGGACTTTGGACTTATCTTCTGTGTATTTTGTATATATTGATTTTGGTGTGTATTCGGTTTTATATCAGTGTATTTGTCTTTGTCTTATCCGTTCCGCATTTGTTTTAGCTTCCGCTATTTATTTTCTTTGTTGCTTGCTATGATATCTACAGCTTCCGCATTCGTCTGTTTCGCACGTGTTAGATCCCTTGTGTGCGTGCATCTGGACTGGGTTTGGGTGCACGTGCACGGGAGTACGTGTGTCACCGGTTTAGCTTTTCGCTAACCCCCGAATTCTGGGCTCGGGTCGTGACATATCATAAAGTAGGACTTTGGTCAGTGACCCCATGGTTTGGGGGAGACTGACCCGAAGTTGACATGCTTGTGGCTTTTGGGTTCAATGATGTCTGTTCAACCCGAAATTTTGTAGGGCCTGTCTAGGGCATCATTTGAGCTTCCTCTGAGAGTTTCAACTAACTTGATCTTCATAGGATTTCACTCTGCACAGGGACCCACAGAGTATAGTATATGATCATATGGACCAAGTTTGGACCCAAATGATGTCCAAATGCTCTGAATCCTTGAGGAGTAGTCTTTAAATGTACTTGAAAGTATTTCGTTGAATAGGAGCTTGCTTCAACATGCGGAAGTGCCAAATTCCGCAGTGATTCCCAAGGAGTTAGTAAAGAGTCTCTGAAGCTGATTTCAGCTGATATGAGATCCAAGTGCTTTGAAAACTTTGGAACTTTATAATTCAAAACTTGTAATGCCTTCACTGCATTATTTGCAAAATTTATGGGTCAACAGCTGCATTGGCGAGAGATACCATAGATCATCAAAAAATATATATATTTACATTTCAGAAAAATTCATTGTTTCCACATTTATGGCTATTTTTTTATTTGGGATCGAAAATAAAATCACATAAGGCTTTTTTTAGTTCAAAAATAATTTTACAAATCATCTTTCTCATCAAAATTTAATGACGCGAATAGTTTCTTTCGATAATTGTACAATGTTGTTACAAATAGGGGTGCTCATGGGCCAGGCTTGGATATGTAGTTAGGACCCATTTAATAATTGGCCCTGGCTTGGATTAAGTGATTGAAAGCTCAAAGCCCAGCCCAGCCTCGGCCGTGTAAGGAGTGCAAATAATTTAATTCAATTAATCCAAACAATTGCTCGAATGCCCACAAAATCGATAAAAAAAAACCCCCCTAGTTCAGCCAATCCGAATTGATTAAATGGGTGGGCTTGTGCCTAACTTTCACGGTGCATTTCCGGCTTGGACGAGGCCTAGGGCAGTGTTTCTAAAGTCAGGCAGGGCATGGATATGCTTTAGTTGGGCTCGGCCAATGAACACCCCTAGTTACAGAGCCATTATTTTAGGGCAATGATCACAAACTCTATCCTGAAGTTCTTGAACTACTATGTAGAAGATAGTAGTTCAATTTTTATCACAAGGTGGGGTATCTATGGCTAAAAGGTTACCATACAGTCAAAATCCCCTTTCAATCTCATGGTGAGACGAAAGAAGATATTGGAAATCCATTGTGGGGCCCTTGCGAATGAAAACGCGAGCCACCTCAAAATGAGTACCCCTCCATGAGGACTTTTTAAAAGAAATTTTACACCAATGGAGTTGGTCCCACTTTAGGTTTGAGCATATAATTATAACATAATTAATGCATAAGATTAAGTAAAATGAAAAATGCCCACAGCTTAAGAAAACATGAATCCCACAAAATTCCATCTTTTCTATGATATTCTAACTCCAATACGACATGAGCTCGCTACAGGTATATACACATTATTTAGATCATTTCATTTGAGTGTTTTCAAAGTAATCGATTATAATGGGCCATTTAATGAAATCTGATGAGGACTATAACCTACATGAGGATACCTTTTTTTTTCTCTCTCTATTGAGTGGCCTATTGAGATTCTTCTAAGACTCTTAAAGGGGTTTGCTATATGAAAGCAAGAATGGACTCGGTACACTCACCCAAAAAAAGAAAAAAATAAAAATACCTAAACTACCCCCACCCTCTTCTCTCCCCACTCACCTTCCTTATCTCCCCTTCCTCTCTCCACCCCTTTCCCACCTCCCCATACCAGCAATGATCACGGATCTGGCGGCCGTCGGAGCCACCAAATCTCCCTCCCTCTCCTTCCTCCTCTTCCTTTTCCGCCCTCTCCTTCTTACTCTCCTTGTTCTTTCTCTCTCTTTTCCTTTCCCTTTTCCTTTTTCTCCCTCTCCCTCCCTTCCCTCTTCCTCTCCTCATCTCTCCTTTCCCTTTTCCTCTCCTCTCCGCTCCTCTACCTATTCTAGATTTTGCCTTGTTTGGCCTTGCGAGGCCAAATTTTACGTTATTTGTTCGGCCTCACAGGGCTAAACAAAACCATAATATTTGTCCATAAATGACCGAACAAAATAGGACTGTTTGGCTACTCTTGGCCAAACAGGTGGGGGAAGGGGAGAGCTCCCCACCTACAAGGAGATCTTTGTAGGGAGATTGAGGTCTCCCTACAGGCAGGGAGGGAGAGCAAAAGGGGCAAAATGGGGGAGAGGGAGAGAAAGGAAGAGGGAGAGGAAGAGTGAGAGGGAGGAAGAGGAAGAGGGAGAGGGAGCGAAATCTGGTAGCTTTGGCAGACGCTGAAGCCGCCAATCGTGGCCAGGATAGGGAGTTGGGGAAGGGGAAGAGAGAGGAGGGAGAGGTGGGGAAGGTAAGTGGGGAGAGAAGAGGGTGAGGGTAGTCTAGGCATTTTTGTTTTTGTTTTTGTTTTTTCTTTTTTGGGTGAGTGTACTAAGTTCAATTTTGCTTTCATATAGCAAACCCCCTTTTACATTATGTCTTCCATGTCTCTCTACTGTACATAGGGCTTTGAAATCAATAATGAGCCACATAAGAAATGACTGCTTTAAGTATGATAAATGAATCCAATTAGCTGCATGGTTTTTTTTTTGTTAATTTGTTGTAATTGACCAAGTCTTTTAAGAAGGGAAAAAGGAATGAGAAAGAATATATATATATATATGGATTTTAACTGGTGGGAAATTTGGATATGTGGCATCATACATAAAAAAGCACTTATCAAGAATTCAACATTGGTAGGCCCCTTCAAAGGTTTCTTTACCCAAAAAACAAGGAACTAGCTTTTTCTTAAAAAATCTTGTGAATATAACATAGGACAATCATATATTAAAATTACATTAATATTATTAATATATATAATAACTTATTACATAAATATTACTATATCTAATTATATAATTTTTTTCATTTATTCTCCCACAATGATGCCAAATATTCCGAGGCATAAAGATTAAAAAGTGGGAAGGATAGCCCCGTGCACATGAGAAGAGTGGCATACTTAGGGATAAGGCCCTAGACATCGTCGACCTGGCCATTTGACAGCCCTAAACTTGTTGTGGAGTTGTGCTACTTCCACTCTCAAATCCTCTGAACATGACATAAGTGGGATTGGATTTACATCTTTTATCTTTTATTTTTTTAAATAAAACATGGAAAGGTAGTGATTTTTAGCGGTTTAGAAGTAGTAGATGGGGCAGAGATGTATTTGATGATGGGACCCATAGGCCCGTGTATAATGTTATAAATTTAATGGTGGGCCCTCCCCTTGCCCGCTTCCCGCTCGGGCGCATTTCAAATTTCGTTACTCTCCTTCTCCTGGCCTTTATATAAATATTAAATACACGTTTCATGTCTTCATTCATTCCCTCTCTCTCATTGCTTCTTGGTCTTGAATTGGATTGGAGGCTTTAACCAACGTCTCTCTTCTCATTCTCTTACACACTCTCTCTCCAACAACTTCAAAAGACTTCTTATAAGCATCGGTTGGTTCTCTCTCGCCTGAAGATTCTCTGTTTTCTGTCGCTTCTTGAAGGTATGAGAGTTCTCTCAATTCTTTCTTGAAATTGTTGCTCGAGTCTTACTTCTTTTTTCCCCGTTTTAGTTTCTGTTGTTTTGTGTTTATCTTTGCTAGGGTTTTGAGTGTTTTGATCGCAAGAAAGAACTGATACGGTTTTGTGTTTATCTGTGTTAGGGTTTTTTGTGTTTCTCTGCCAATAATCGTACCCTTGTCTTTTATTGATATTTGATATGTTATTGTTACTTTGATCTTTGTTGAAATTACGTTTTCTGGTCTTTCAATTAGGTTTTTCTGTGCCTCATTGACAACACTCTTTGCTGAAAGAACAGCCCCCTTCTTTTCTTTTTTTTTTTTTTTTTTTTTGCTTTTGTTTTTGCATTGAGATTTTGTTCATTTCTTTCTTTCTACTCTGTTCTTTTGTGTTAATCTGTGCTAGGATTTTGGTTGTGGGTTTGATTTCTATTGGATTGGTTCCATTTCTGTGTCAATGATCTTAGCATTGTCTCTTTTATTGTTATAAGTTTCTGCTTTATACCTGTATTTCTTGTTGATGTAACTACAATGCCTTTTTGTTGAATTCTAACATTTGAATTCCCAACGCCATGTTCTTGGGCTTTTTCCCCTGTTCTTTTTAAAATTTGAATGAGGGAATTAAAAGGCACAACAAATAAAAAATGGAAATTGATTGTAAAAGGAAGAAGGCGACACATAAACAGTCCCATTCGGGATCTCTCCATAATATTTGCAACTGAGGGTGGGTTTTTTGAGGACCCTCCTCCACACATTTGCTTAACTTTCTTTATGAACGTTTGAAAAAAGTCATCTTATGGAACTTGCTGTCCCATTCGGTCAATAGAGTTGGTGGAGTAAGTTCGGCCTGTGAACAAATAAAAGGTTCCTATAATTCCATAATAAGAATTCTTCATTGGCAATCAAGCCGCACCTTATGACCATGACTAATCTGATTTGATGGGGCTGCATGGAGAATTGTTGGATACGGTCATTATTGTGTCCACCATCCTGATTGTATGTTAAATATGAGATTTTATTTTTTCGTTTTGTATTTTAGTTTTATCTTTAAGCAGTGGTTGATATGATTGCGGGTCTAACTTCAATTGAAGTGTTTTTTAGCATACACGAAAATAGAAAAGTGGGGGGGATATTAGATTTCAACATTTTAGATTACATGATGGCCTTGATGATGGATTTATAATTTTGAACAGTTTGGATTTTATTATGTACTGAGCTCCAATGATTGATTTGAAATCAGGTGTATAGGAAGATGGGATGTTATGTAGTCCTCTTAAACTAAAATTTTCCCATACTTTCCCAAATTTCTGAGGTCATGATTAGTAGTGATAATGTGATTAGACCAGCCATTATCCATTTTTCTTTGTATGGATCCGAAATAATTTCACCATCATTTTTTTTAATCTCTTGAATAAAAATCAGTCAGACATATACACAGTTGCCACTGGTAGCACTCAAAAAATAAAATAAAATTACGACAGTGGACTCTACAAATTATCATTACCAAGAAAAGAACTTGAAGCTTAAGAATTCAAGAGAGGGACCAGCCCACTTGCTTAACTCTTAGTATAGTAGCTTGCATTTTCTGCCTATATTCTATTTTTTGTACATAAAACCACTGTGCAGGTGCAAATGCAATGCCTTTTAGTTGAATGAATACAACTTATGAAAACACAATGTTTTTAGAAAGTTAAGAATATTGAATTTCAAAAATAAGATGTATAGTGTTCAATAGAATCTGAAGGAAACCTCTAGCCCATTAGACAAACAAGAAGCAAAATAAGCTAAGCTAACCCAACAAAAAGGAGGGATGCCCAACAACAGTGCACAAGCTGGGAACATGATGCAGCCGAGACTAATGGGCCCCATTTTGAAGGTTTATTCCCTCAGGCCCAAATCCACGAAGACCTGGGCCCGGTAAAGAGTTTCAAAGATAGTTAGTTTAGGATTTTAGTTTTTCAAACTTGTTAGGATTCTCTTATTCTTAAAAGTTGTTATTATGTTTAAGTTAGGAGTCTTTCCTAGGATTGAATTAGGAGTCTTTTACTTTATGGATTGTTTCCTTGGTTAGAGAGTAGCTTAGCTATAAAGAAAGATGTGATCTCTTCTCATGGGACACACTACATTGATATTGAATAAGAATTTTAGTTGTCTTTTCCGAAGAGAGTTGAGTACTTTTGCCTGTTGGTGTAAGCCCTAGATGGCCTATCTTGAGGCTTTTGGCTTAGAGAGTAGCTTTTTAGCTATTCTTCTTCCCTGCACTGTGTCAGAATAGTTAACCAAATGATTGAAACCTAGGCCACAACCATTCAAGGAAGAAACTAGGAGAAAGCTAAGAAAGGAGAACCTAAAAAATCTGAAAACACTATTCCTGGATGGAAGCATAGCAAAAACAAAATCTCTTAGGATGCAATGCGTAATCCTAGCAACCCGAGACAACAAAATATGCATCATAATCTAAATGGTTACACAGTGTAGCTTTACAGTGTTCCTACGTTTTCTTCTCAAAAACATCATAATAAAGGCCAGTATATTGCTATTACAACACTTCCGATTACATGGGCCCTCACTTTATATGGCTTTGTATTGTCTTAAGATTTTCTTCCCTAGCTTTACAGCATCATGTGTTTGTTCAGCTCCACTTGGCATTCTTTCACTCTCATTTTGTTGCTACATTGATGATCTACATGGGCTCTTCACTTTTTGTCCCATGTGCTGAATTTTATTTCATGTCATTTATGTTAGATAGTTCTATTGTGACAGTTTAGTAATATAGAAAGGTCTTAGTATATGCATGTGATCTCGTGCCAATAGAAGGATAGATTTCCTTTGCTTTCTTCTCCATTTATACTGAATTTGACATGGTACTGTAGGATAATATGCCAATGTGGTCTTTTCCTATGACTTATGTGTTGGTATTTCAATCTAATGGAATGGAATTACAATGTATAGAAAACTTATTTCAGTATTCAGGGGATATTGTAAGCTTTTGCGATGGCCAATTTTGTAGATCTTCTTTAGTCTCAATATGGATTAGATATTTGGGTAGAGTGCCAATAAAGTGATTTTTTCTAATATTTGCGATTTGTTTCCTGATCTCTCATCCGATCACAACTTTGGTTGCTCCCTTTTGGTTGGCACTTTGTAATGATGTATCCTTTTGATATCGGTTATATCATTAGCCATGGTCATCAAAGGCATGTTGTTGAATACTTGTATTTCAATTTACTTAAACAATTACAATTAACGTATTCAGGGATTCCAAATTGGTTTGAGGAGGTTATATCCACACATATTCTTTATTTCTATGAACAAAGACATATGAGAGGTTGCTGCTACAATGCCCTTAAGTCACTTTTCTATTTTAGGCATTGAATTATGTGGGGAAGTTCCCACTGCCATTGCAAAGGCGTAGTGGTTTGGAGGCAGCAACTCTATAAATGCTTCATATGAGATCATTTGAGACTCTTTTTCCATACCTTCTTCTTGATGTTATATCTGTCAATGACTTTGGATGAGATTCCATTTAGGAGTTACTTATTAAGCCTGCTGAGAGTGTTGTTCACTAGTATTTACTATTTAACTACATGGTTTGAGTTGAAATAGATGGTCATTTTAGGGATTTAAATAGTTTGGTATTTACATGGGAACATTTTCATTTTGTTTAGATGTTAAAGTGGTTGACGTCATTACCTTTCATAATGAAAGAACTTTGTAGTCATGCTTCATAGTTTTAATGACATTTGAAATTGTTAGTGGAGTTTGTTGCTTCTTCCATATATTTTTGCCGTTATAATCTGATGGATGAGGATGAATATTAAATCTACCAATCCTACTCAGATTTCAATATTATTGGTGGTATTTTGAGGAGTGAGTGCTATTTCAGTTTAAATATTCCTTAAGACTCGCAATATACTGCACGGGCGAATTCTAAGATAATACAAGGTTATACATGCCCTATTTGTCAACCAAATTGCATGGTTAATCTAGAAGGTACTAGGAGAAGAGAGAGCTCATCATCACCCTAGGTGAAGTGGTGAGGAAATAAAATTCTCTTATTCATCTTTTAATTGATGGGTTTTGCAAATATGACATCATTTAACACATCATATGCTAGGATAAATAGTTTTCTCATTCTTATTACATGCACTCACATGCACACAGTGTGACACACACACATAGAGATTGGGAAGGCTTCGTTGATCATGATGATGATAATGCTTGCATCTTATTGTAGAGGTAGTAGTTGGATCATTTTTCATTTATTATTTGGTATCATCTAATATTTTTTGAATTTTGAGTGATGTTATTTTACTCAAAATGGGGAAACAAAATTCATGTAGCCAACTCCAACATAATTGGGACAAGGCTTTGATGATGATGATGATGATCATAATGATGATATTATTTTACAAACTCCACATAGGTGGGGATTGATGTATGTGTATGAGTGTGAAAGGCAGAGAGCCTTACTTCCTAGTTCATTAGTGTTTAAGTAGAAATGAATGCTTATGGTTGACCCTCTATTGATGGGATAAGGCTTTGTCCATGATGGTTATGATGAGAGCGTCCTACTACAAAACCAAGAAAACAAGATAGAGTTTAGATTTTTTTTCACCCCCTTTCTTAGTTGATATAGCTGTGACTTTTTAAGTTAGTTTCTGTTACAACATTATATAAAAGGGCATTCTAGAAGTAGCACTCTTCTTTCAATCAGTCCATAAAGAGGGGTTGTGGGGTGGCTCGGGCTAGACTGAAGTTTGTCCAAACATTGTCCATTTAATTTTCTTGTGGAAGAAATAACATCATACTGCACACTGACTTGATTGTAAGGCCTGAACCAGGTTCATTTTCAATGTCCTAAATATATTGTTCTGTATAAGGCCTTGCGCATATAGAGGCTTAGGCATAGCGTTTGGTAATCCTACAAAGTTAGGTGAGGTAGAAGCCTAGAATAACATCAAAATCCAAGCCAATGCAATTTGGGCTCAGGTTGGCCCAACTATAAGAACATTTATGTAATAACTAGCGCTGCAGGCCTGTGCTTAGCCTGGAATTTTATAAAAAATTTAAATATTTTATTACAAAGTTTATCAAAATAATAAAGATTCAGATGTTTATAAAATTTAATAGACTTTTTGAATTTTTTTTCTTTTATTTAAACTATGAGAATGATTTAGTGGACTTCTTACATTTTCAAACTTTTTCTGATTTTTATTTTATTCATTTAGTAGGTTGACTTTTATAGATATCTGAAATTTTATATGTTTTTAAATTTTTTAATAGCTATTTAATTTTTTACTGCTTCCTGGGCTAAGCATGGGATATGTTTCTAGTTAATATATACAAAATGGATATTTTTGAAGAGTGAAAAAAGGTATATTAGAAAATTTTATAGATAGAAAAAAAAAAGGAAGATGGAAGTCTATTGGTCTTTGATCTACTTAGAGGGGGATCCCGTTGGGGGGCATTGTGATTATGGCAGGGTGGCCATTCATCATCCAGTGGGAGGGTTGACACATAGGGATCAACATTGGTCCTTGAGTTAGATGGAGGGGGATGCTCTTGGGGTTCATTACCATTATGACAAGGGTAGCGCCTAGTGAGTAGGTTCATAGGCAAGTGGGGCCTGTCACAGTGATGAACTTGTTGGCATTTTTACCATTAAACACACCAATTACAGCCATTGGGAGGTTTTAAGAGATCCAAGATTAAAAAATACTTATTGTCTAAAAGATAAGATCGAGGGAGAGAGATTATAGGAGAAGATAGGATGCTGACGTGGTGCTTTAGAAAAAAAAGAAAAATAAGGGGTGCTGATGTGACACCCTCCAGAGGGCTCGGTTCTTAAAGCTTTAATATATATAATACGTAAATAGTTTAGATAATAAAAAATTAAAAGAAGGGAAATAAAATGACGTTGCTTGAACCTATCTCAAGTTGCAATAAGTCTAGAACTGTTGTGACTAGGCACAACACAAGTTAGTTAGTCCCCTTATATTACCTAATGTGGGATTTCACCCTTTTTAAACTAAACCAAGTATAATAGGTTTTTTGTAAAATTTGTTCCGTAGGCTTCCACTTTTTATAGAATAAATAAGCCCTTCCAACCTTGTATGAAATAGTTTCCACATCATGGCAGAAAATATTTAGTTACCCCTTATAACTGGTGCACAAAGGTTCAAAGATCGAATCTTGCCCCTTTAGTATGGTAGAAAAGTAAATCACATTTTACAAATGATAAATTTAACAACCAAATTACATTTTACAAATGATAAATTTAACAATCGTATTTGGAGAGCTATCAGGTTGAGCAAAAGGAGGATCTAGATTGATGCAATTTGGGGTCCACAAGTAGTCCTATTCAAATTTAATTAAATTAGGATTATGTTATTTTATTAGTTGCTTTCTAATTGCGTTATTAGAAAAGTTTTATATGATTAGGGTTCGCTTATGATTAAAAGAATTGTGGGCTTTATACCCGGAAGTGCATTCTCATGGGTTGAAGTCTGCCTAAGGAGGCATTCAAAGTGTACTCGAGAACGTGATTCCGTGGTCGTTGCATTATTATTACCCCTACCCCTATCACTATCCCTATCCCTGCGATCTCTGTCTCACCGCTTCGGCCACAGCACCCGCTGCCAATCTGTGCTCACTGATAGCACCAATTCCTTGCCCGACAGCCAAGACAACCTCTCACCCTTCCATCAGCCATACTCCAAAAGTCTCAAATTAATTCCCCTTTCGAAATCCCATCTTAAAAAAAAAAAAAACCCAGAACCCAGACCACCATTTCCACCTTCCATCCTGCTCTCCTTCTTAGCCGAGACCCAACCCAGACCTCCCGTCTCAATACCCAATCCCATCCCAGCTCACTCTGCCATCTTCGATCCACCTTCATCCAACAAGACTTAGAAACCCTATTGTCATGCCTCGAATTTTTATTATTGGGTCATACCGGTTTGTCGGGTTTGAGTTGGGTAAGAGGGTCAGATAGATTGATTTAACACAATTGGGCCTGAGTTAATGGACCCTTTTAGGCCAGAGGACTCTTTCTGGAATTTCGTAAAATCCACTAGAAAGCAGGGAGCCCTTCCTTGTAATTTGGAAAAACCCTCTCTCTATATAAACTCTACTCTTAGGGTTTTTCCCCATTCTCCAACCCTCTTCCTTCCTTCTTCAACCAAAACCCTAGAAGCTCTCTAAGGGGGAAACCAAGGTGGGGTCTTCCAAGCTTTGATCTTCAGATCTACTTTGGCTTCAAGATCCAGGCAAGTGGATAGTTGAAATAATGGTTTTTGGTTTTTGCAATATGTTTTAGTTGCTTGTTGATTTACACACTTTGTGCATTGCTTCTTCTTGTTGGGTTAATGGCTTTTGGGGGGTAATAGTGTGATTTGATTTTCTTCCAAAACTTATAAGGTAGATTGATGTTTGTATTTAAAAAAAAAAAATAGAGACGCGTGCAGCGGCTGCACAGGCGGCGGCGCTGCCTGGCAGCTGCTGCTACTGGGCAGCAGGCCTGGCCTGGGCCGGCTGCCTGGCGGGCCCGGGTGCGGGTCTGGGTCCGTCAGCCCATTTTCTTTTAAAAAAAATTATTATTAAATATATATATTTATACACCAATATTAAATAAATAATTAGGATATGATATTCTTATAAAGAATTAAAATGTTATATTTTGATTAATGGTTTAGTATCCTAATGGAGATTAGTTTTTTTTATTAAATTAATTTTAATTCAATGTTATTAGAAATGTATCTTGGATTATTTATAAATTTAATTGAGAATTATGAAATTTTGATTAATGTTCATTTAGATTGATTTGAAATAAACTAAGATGTATTTAATAGCAATTAAACCGTAAATAGAATGTATTTATAATTTTAATTTGGATTCTTAATTGAGTTAGATTTCAAATTGGGATCTGAAATTGTACCTTTTGTTTTGTATAAAATGATAAGGTGTATTTGTACACAACAATGATATTAAGGAATTAATTATTTTCTTTCCCCTTTTGATCATGACTTGATTTAACTTTGGATTCAGAAGTTGAACATCTTTTACCTAATTTGTATAACACACTGATTATATATAATTGGATTAAATGAATTATGTCTTTTAGGAATGTTAGTTGAATGTTCACATGAGAATTAGATTAAATGCAGAATGGGAATGTGAGGTTCGGGATGCACCACATGATAGGCACCAAAAGTAGTATATCGGCATCGTGTACTCATATTTCCATTATGATAGAGAGTTAGTTTTCATGTGCATATTTATCTAACTTTGACCGTTGGTGGATTAGTGCTTACCCTCAAAGAATTTGAATTGATACACGTTCATAATACACTTTCAAATTTAAGTATTCTAAATGCTCACAATGATATTGGATTGAATATTGGAATTAAGGGTTTCATATCATGGTTCATTCTGCATCGGTATACGTATGTATTTGTAAATATGTATATTTGTATATATATCTGACCGACTGCAGTTCGGAGGTGGACGTACGCCATCGGTTAGCGTGTACTGTGGATAATAGCATACAGTTGTGCCTTCTGTTATTATCTGCGGGGTTACCCGATTCTGTTATTATCTGCGGGACTACCCGTTTCTGTTATCTATATGCTGGATTTACCCATTTTTGTATATTTATCTACGGGATTTACCCATTTCTGTATATTTATCCGCGGGAATACCCGTTTCTGTGCATTCATGCCATTGGGGTTTGCATATGATATATCTTGGGTTATAATGAATACTTCTGTTTAATTCAGTCGATTAATCCATTATTTGCAGCTTATCCTCTTGCCAGATTATGTCAATCTGACCTACTACTTTTGGGTGTCTAGGTTCTATTACCGGTGCCGAACCGGAGGGTTAAGCGACGCAAGAAATTCCGCCAAATGGCGGAGTTGTTGAGTGGAGCACCGATGACATCATCTGAGGTGTCCTAGTGCGGTGCTGAGTTCGAAAACTTTAGATTATGTAACAAGGCCATGTCTGGGCCATCAGTTTATTAATTTAAGTTTGGTTTTGAAATTTTAACTCTAATTGTAATGCTTCGAAGCACTTGACTCTGGTTTTATTATTAATGAGATTTGTTACCTTATTGCGATGTGATATCCGTCTGCGATGAGTATGGATTTTAGTTCCGTGTGTGATTATGGTTGCTTGATCACCAAGCATAACCTCACGAAGGACTTCGATCCACCCGGAATTGGGGCCCGTGCTGTTTATGTTTAGAAAAATTTTAATTGGCCTCAATTCTCACACCCCTGGAACCGGGTTTGGATCCGGCCCAGTTTTGGGGGCGTGACACCTATCTCAGACGTCGACTGAACCCAGACACCATCCCAATACCAACTCACACCCTCCAACCGAATCCCTAAAATCCAATCCCTGACTACATTTCCTCAGGCCCAACCCCTCTTGATGACTCCGCATCTTCGAACCCAGATAGCTAAAAAAAAAAAAAGAAAAAAAAACAAAAAAACAAAAACGAAAATTAGAGAGGAAGAAAAAGAAGAAAAGGGGAGTCATATTTGGAAACCACCGTCGGCCTCTTGCTAGACGTCCGCACCGCACGCTGTTGTTCCCTTGGCACACCACTAGAAGCCGCAGCGACGATCGTGATCCTGCATCACCGCCCGCAAGCAGCCATGATCGTCCGCCCTCCCTCTCTTGCTATACTGTGAACGATAGAAGACAAAGGTAAAGAGTCCCTCATCGTATTAGCAGTGGGCATGTGTGAAGAGCTAGAATTGTGTTTGTTGGGCCTGAGTTCAGGTCCAACCGAACTTGAACAACCAACAGTGTAAAGCCAACAAAAAAAAAGGGACTCAACCCAATTAGAGATCCAAAATTCTTGCCGGCATCATCAAGCATCAGCATCTTTCAGTCACAGCAGATTCTACGGATTTAGGACTAGAAATTGTATTCGTGATTTTGAAATCATCGGATGTCGGAATTTCAATCCGTCTTCAACAGTGTGTTCATAATGAGCAGTTCTACGCATCAAGTCAGTTAGATTTTAATTTTCCATAAAAAAATTCCTCCAAAGAAGTAAGTTGAGGTCGAATCTTTATGTTCTTAGCTTAAAGATTTGGTTAGTGCAATTAGAGAATTATTCGCAAAAGTTAGATGGCGTGCAAACCATCCTGCAACAATTGGCAACTAGAGTGACAACTTTGGAAAATAATTAGTATGTGAATTACAGTCGATATGATGGAGAAAATATTCGGAATCAACGAGACTCACTAGTCAATAATTTTGACCGAGATTTAGGGATTAAATTCGTGATTTCCGAATATGATGGAAAATTGTAGCTTATTGAATTCATGGATTGGTTAGTGTGTATAGAAAATATTTTTGTACACGAGCCAATGAATGAGCGCCACAAAGTTACATTAGTTGCCATTCGATTTTGTAATTATGTAGCAACATAGTGGACTGAATTGTAAAGAAAAACGAGGAATCAGAACATGAACCCTATTGAAACATGTAATGAAATAAAGATCTAAGTTAGTTGTTGAATACTCTGAAGAATTCCTAACTCTACAAGCTCGTTGTGGCTTCAATGAAGGTGATGATGTGGTTGTTAATAGATTTTACAATGGATTGTGGCTAGACATTTAACACATCCTAGCATTTTAATATTTTGACAATGTTAATGAGCTCATCCAACATGCAATCGAAGCTGAGGGTATTCCCAATCATCAAGCACAAAGATTTAATGCATCCAAATGGACTCTACAAAAGAATTCATCTTTCAAAGATGCTAAATCCAATGGCTCACTGGAAAAAATTTTCTCCAAGTCTGAAGATCACGAAAAGGTCACATGTTTTTATTACAAACAAAAAGGACATTACTCTTTTGAATGTCTCAAACGTGAATCTAATGGAAGGGGTACATGATGAACCAATTGCACAGGATGATCCTTCGTACGAAGAAGAAATAGAGATAGCAGTAGAATATGAAACAGATAAAGATGGTGAAACTCTCATTGTCATCAAAGAGGCTCTCCCCACTGTTGAAAAGAAATGGTTGTGGAAAAATAGTTTTCGTTCTACGAGTACAATTCTTGGATAGCATTGCATAGTTGTTGTTAATGGAGGAAGTTGCAAAAATCTCATCTCTCAAACTCTTGTTGATTGCCTTAAGTTGAAAGTTAACAAGCATAGCCACCTTTCTTTTGTCAAATAGTTGATGACTAGTGATCAAGCGCATGTTTGACGAACTGGTAGAGTTATTTTATCATTGGTGAGAATTACAAAAATACAATTTGGTGTGATGTACTACCTATGGATAGCGCATGTTTGACGAACTGGTAGAGTTATTTTATCATTGGTGAGAATTACAAAAATACAATTTGGTGTGATGTACTACCTATGGATAGTGGTGGTATCTCATTGGGCCGCTCATAGATATATGACAAAAACAAGATTTATTGCATGCGCGACAACATATACATATTCATGCATGGTAGAAGGCTAGTTACTTTTCATCCCAAGAACTCAAAACCGCCGAAGAAGTATTCTAGGATTGCTGCAACAAAGGAAGTCCTTCATGTTCATCACATTTACGGAGGGAATCCGAAGAAGCCTCGAGTTCGAGGATGAACTCTTCTTTTAAGCTGCGGATGATGAATCAGTTTGGGCCCCACAAGTGGTGCCATTCAAATCTAATTAGATTAGGACTATGTTATTTTATTTGTAGCTTTCTAATTGGAGTATTAGGGAAGTTTCTATTAATAGATTAAGGTTTGCTTAGGCATTAAGTTTGCTTGTATTATATATATGGCATTGTAGAGAAGAAATAATGAGACTTTAATTGATTAATAGAATTGTGGGTTTTATTCCTTGTGGCGCGTCCTCTTGGGTCGAAGTCTTTTTAAACACAATTCGAAGTGTCCTCAGACACGTGCTTAAGCACTTCAAGCAAGCTTTAACCCTAAGGCTTGCATCATAACTTTATAACAAATCAGTACACTTCCATTATGCAGAGTCATGTGGTATCAATGCAATGGTCTTCCAAAATGAGTCCTTATGTTGTATGCTCTCAATTGTTGGATAAGTGTCCCTGCATGCTAGTTTTTTTACATATTCATCTTCATACTTGCACATATTTTCTTGTGATGATGGCAAGTTGTGTAACTTAACTATTAATTGGTCAAAAACCTTTTTCTAGGTAGAATTAAAAAAATATTTATGTATCATCTCATGAGATTGATGCGAGTTTTTACTATTTTCATACCATCCAATTAAGTGTTTGATCTCTTTGTTAACTCTTTTAATTTTCTTCTTGATGTTTTAGGTTATAATTTTACTTTGATAGTATAGGTAAGAGGAAGATAGAAATGATTAAAATAGAGGACAAGCAAAGAAGATTTGTCATGCTTTTAAAGAGAAAAAAGGGTTTGTTTAAGAGGGCTGGAAAATTGGCAATGGATTTTGGATTGGAAGTGGCGGTAATTGGCTTCACAGTTGGTGGAAGACCATTCTCTTTTTGAAGTAGTTCTGTAGATGATATTATAAATAAATATGCTCAAAATGAAAGCCTACAATTTACTGAGAAAGAGAAAATTCATATTGTGATACATGAAGAGAAATCAAATATCAAGCTTCTTAATAGGGATGAGCCGATAACAATGAGTTGATGGAGTATCATTTGTCCCTCAAAATGTTGAAAGAGACACCAGTGCAGACCTTGGCAGGTATCTCCAAGGACACTCATGAGGATGATCATTCAATTGATAAGGATGCTTATTTTACAAGTTTAGGTTTAGGAGAGTACGGTAAAAGTGATTATTATTACAATGCCCCTCCTCTAGATGCAAATGATATCAACTCAACGATAACTTCTATAATTGGCGACAAAATTCCAGTAAATTCTTCTTACCATGTGTCACCGGCTGGTGGCCTCAATCTATTTTCAGCTTATGGCCTTAGTTGTTCTCACTCTATCAATGATTTAACTTTTTTACCAGTTCTTATAGATGAACTTAATGTTGATTGTTGGAATGATAGAGCTTCCACTTCCACAAGTCATTGCTACACAACTGATTCGTAGGGTAGCCTTATTGGAGAGACAAATCAAAGGGGTGGTTTTCCTTTGAACAACGCTAATCGCATGGAAGATTTATGGCTAGTGAAATATATTATTGACTTATGTTCATAGAAAACAGGAGCTGATTATGACACAGAATTATGTCAAGTGGAAAATTCTACTAGCTTACATTCAGAGAAATCTAGTGTGGTTCAAATGAATTTTGTCACTAAAGCAGTGCCCCCATTGGAAGCATCTTGTTGTTACTCGACTTCTCTAAATAATCAGCAATAATATGTTGAAATGATTTCTACACCAAGTTCCTTTTTTTTCTGTGTGGGAAATTTTGAATATTCAGATTGGTTGCTTGATGGATTGGAAGCAGAGTTTAGTTCCTCTTACTTAGAGAACCCTACAGTAGAGTAATTTTTTGAAAGTTTTTTTTTTTTTTTGTTACGGTTCCTTAGATTTGTTTTTCTGATAAACAGTGGGTCAACATTCTTTAGTAGTCATTTGTTTTATCAATGTAAATTGCGTCCAATTTTGCATATCCTATCTGTAATCCACAAATGTAGTATTTAATGCTAATTTGAAAAAAATTTATCAAGTGGGTTGCATTTGAGTTACTTTATTAAGTACTACTACTACTATTTGCTTTTGTGATTGTGTTCTGTTCTATCGGTTATAGATTTGATGTTTCGTGTCAATTATTAGGGCTTTGCGATTTGATTTAGTTCTTGATTTTTGTTGTTATTATTGATCGTGGCGGTGGTGTAAGAATTATTGAATCATGAGCAGAATTATAACTCTTCATGTTTTGATGTTGGCTTATTAGGTCTTTTTTCCTATTGAATTTGTTTTCTTTGTTTATTGATCGCCTAAGATTAATTTGTTGCATGATCTGGCAATTTGATGGTCTTGATTTTTAAAGAGATGCATAGGTTCCAATAACCTCTCTGTCTCTCTCTCTCTCAAAATACATGTTTGAAGTGTTGAACGAGAATCACCAACCTATCAGTTATTGCTATAGTTTCTTATGTCTCTTTGATTTGAAAGATCAAGATTTAAGTGTAATATTTAAGGGCATGTTTGGTAAGCATGCAGTGAGCGGATTCCGCTCCATTTTTCCTCTAAATCGAGTAAAACCCACGATTGGATGTTTTTCTTCAAATTGAATTTTTGACATTATAGTTTCTCGTAATCCATGGGAACATGTATTGTATCAGTCGGACCTCTCCCCATAGGAATGATTAAATCATTGATTCAAAATGGGAGCCATAAAAGGCTGTTTTATTCGTTTGTTTTTTCCTAGTCGTTCATCTCCTTTCCTCTATCGATTTCTTCTTTCGACAGTGCCTCATTCTTCCGGTTATTTGCAACTACAAGCATCGGTGGTGGAGTCTTGTTTTCTAGATGATTGCTTCATCAACACATGTTTCTCTCCCTCTCCCTCCCTCTCTCGCCTAAACCTAGTCCAAGAGTGACTCTTTCTATCTCGTCCACGCCCAATCTAAGAGAGGCTCTTTCTCTCTTGCCCAAACCCTATTGTCATGATGGGGTAAGATCTTTGATGTTTCTTTTCACGATTAAGGTTGCTGCTTGTTTGTTTGTGGGGTAAAGTAGAGTAAAGTAAACCCAAAATCAAAAAGGAATAATATATGATGGGGTGATGATGACTTTTTGTTTTTAGTTGCTTGATATGGAATCCTTTTGACTTTTTGTATAAAAAGTAGATAGCTTTTTTGTAATTTAGTGATGAAATTTTTTACTTTTTTTCAAACCGAAGGGGGGGAATTTGAATTTTTTTGAAAAAGAAAGGGGGAAATTTGAATTTCAAATATTTTACTCTACTTTACTCTACCTCACAAACAAATAGGCTGTTGAGATCAAATAATTTGATGGATTTGGTGCCTTGTTAATGGTAACTATACTACATAATATTGAGAGCGGCATAGATCCAGTACAATATGTATTTAATTGAACAACATTTCCGGCCATGATTGCTATGTTCAAGTCATTACTTGGGAACTTCATTGAAGCATGCCAGAATTTATTTAATTATTTGTAAGCAATTTTGTTTTTGGTTTTGTGAAGAAGAAATATTAAAGAAAATTGATGAGGACAATTTCGAGGATAATTTTGGTTTTAAGAATGATTATGCTAGCAAAACAGAAGGCAACAGAGAAGATAACAATTTCCTTGGAAAGAAGGACCGATTTCAATGGGTATGCCATAACAGAATACTCATTCTTACCTGCACCCTCTCTATTTAGGATCAAGGAGCTCAAATGTCTAGATTTGTTGGCAGATCAGTACAAACCTCTTCTTTGCTGCATCCGAGCAGTGGATTTACAAGAATATTATATACATCCTTTCAATTTTTGTTGTAGTAAGTTATTTTGCAAAGGCATCATGTATGACTTTCTTTGTACTATCTGAGAGGTTGAAACTTGCTACATGCTCAAACCACTTTTAGATTTACAGCTCCTCAGATTTGTAAATCTGTTTCAGATAATTCGTTGGAGTCTGTATCTATCAACCAGGGTAGAAGAGCTTTATGAACAGGTAACATGGAGGTGGTGTTGTTACTATATCATGTACATTGCATTTTAATGCATGAAAGTGTTCTGCATTTGATTCTATAATTATCGGCCAATGAACATGAATCATTCCTAGAGCATCAGCTGTTACTTCATCTGCCCAGTGTGAAACATTTGATGTTGGAGGGCCTTTTTATTTTGTGTGAAAGTAACTGAAAAAAAGGTTATAGGAAAAAGCTTTCATCCTGCAGGTTTTATGTTGGCACTAATGTGGATGAATAGGGTGTGTGTTTTAGGCTTCCATTTCTTAGGAGGACAATTAATGTCAGACAATGTGGATGAAGGATTATGCTGGCAATAATAGGTTGTAGCTCCTATGTTGCTAGTAAAATTATGTATATAGCATTCAACTCTATAATGGTGAACACTGGCCTTCAATATTCTAAAAATCCTTCGCTATTGCTATGATATTCTACTGAATTCTGCATTTTTTGTTCAGAACTGCCACAAAATTGTTAAAGGAACAATTATAGACCCAAGTTGAATGGTTTTGTACCAGCTGGCAACTGCTGATGTATCTGTGATGGTGTTCAATATTTGGCAGAGGTATGGTGGTGAGGTTTGGAATTCTACCAAATTTGATAGTTGAATGAATCCCTTCCTCCTTGGAAGCTTGAATTTCATTGATTTGATTTTGAGGTTGATACGTACGTTGTACGGTTTGCCAGTTTCAATTAAACTCCTCTATTTTGCGCATCACAGCTGAAAATATTTGGATGCTTGTTGACTGATGAAAATTGTCCAAAGCCATCATCAATCTAAACTTTTGCAGATTAGGGATGTATCATTTTTTTTTTCACCTTCAAGCCCATTTATAGTTCATATTAGAAAATGTTTCATTTTATTGTGTGCACAAATCAGTGTAGTCACTTTCCCACCCATTAAGGGGAGGCTAGTTGATAGTATGGAATTGCACTACATTTTAAAGCAAGACAACACAGAGGTAGTGTTTGATCTCAATCTCAACGTTAGATTTGAGGTTGTATTGGCTGTATTTTGTAGACTTTGATTTTACAATGAAAGATGATATTGTACAGAATATTCTACACAAATACATCCAACAGAATTGGATTTCTTGGATAAAGTATTGTTTGAATCTTGTCTAGTTTACACGTGATAAGGCAACAATTTGCATCTTTCACTCTGCCTTGGGCTTTTGTCTAGAAGAGTTTCTTTTCAATGGTTAAGAAAGAAATAACTTCTGAGCCTAGTTTTCTCAAGCATATTCTGTCATTCTTAAAAAGCTCTTTGTAAATTCCTTTGATCTAGGATTTTGTTGTTGTGTTATTTCAGTTGGCTCTAAAGAAGTGCTTGGTGCCGCTGATGGCCTAACAAAAGAGAACGTTGAAGAGGTGTTGCCATGTTTTCTAAAAGACTTGAAGGATGATTTGTTTAAACCCAAAGGCTGGCCTCTAATATTTATTAAATATTGTTGTAACTGATTCATTATATTCATTAGGGGTTGAGATTTTTGCTGGATGAATGCGTAGGATTAGGTTAGGGCCTTTATTGCTTATTAAAACAATATTATTAGCATTGAAATGTTTGGGGAAGCCCAGCCTATCTTTGATGCTAGAATCCATCCACGAGCCATCATCTCCACTCATTGTTAGTCACTAAGCTGCTGTCTCTTTCCTGTTGCTGTTTGATAATATTGGAATTGATAATGCTATTGGTTTGGGGCTGTTGAGAAGCCTCAGTTTAGTACAAAGTTTTTTTAAGTCATTTGAATGTTGGACACCATATATATCTTTTGTGGTCGTTAGTAATTGAATCTTAGACATTGGGGGCACATCAATCCGAGAACTGCAATTCTCTGTTAATCAGTCCACATGCCCATTCTAGTGGAAGCATACTTGATAAATTGAATAACTTAATAGCAGCATATAATCGGCCAACTGAGTGGGACTGGTTTGCATCTATTTGCAAACCAATTGCAAGGTATTTGCAACAGCAGCCAACTGTCTCAATTTTTTTGTGTGATAATCTGTGTTTGATTTACGGTGGGCTTGTATCTATTCATTGAGATGGATTATATTTTCATTTGACCCTTGTTATGTTGAGTAAATCAAGTGGGCTTATTTCCATTCATTGAAATGGAATATATTTTCATTTGAAGGTTGTTATGTTGAGTAAAAGGTGGGGCTCTATACATCAATGAAGCTGTTTATAGGCTTCTCATCCTGGCTTTCTCCTTTTTCAGTAAATATGAGAAATTTACTCCATGTTTGTATTGCACTAATATATAAGGCTGTCAATGGCCTTGAATGCAACCCAAGTGAGGCCAGGATCCAATTTGTTTGGGCTGGACCTGGAAACATGTTTAAAGTCTGAAACCATTTTATAGGATATGCAATATGTTTTGAGTTATGTTAAATGGATTTGAGATGGGATAATGTCTGTGGATTCCTCTCTCGTCATCAAACTTAGATCCGAAGGAATCATCATTGCTTTACCATTGCTTATCAAACAAATGTGACGAATCATATCCCTTATAAATACTTAAGGAAGAGTGTCTAATTCCGTGGAATGAAAGATTCCTACAATCGTTACCAAATGTGCCCTTGTTTCATTTCAGAGGAAAGAAATTTAGAAAAGTAATATCATGGTGTTCTTAGTCATAATTCCTCACTTGTTACCTTATGCTTGTGACAGTCAAAACTCAATATATAAATAATTGAAAGAATTTTTTATAGGTAACAAAACAAGCCACATGGTATTTATATAGGCCTCATTAAGTTCACTGGACAACATATCTGCATTGGTGCCATTTAACCATCCTGTCTTAGTTAATGAAATGGATGAAAAGAGATCATCTCTGGATGATTATTAGTACCAACTAGAAGGCTGAATGCTGTTATCTATAACATTTCTATCTACTTAGCGAACAAAACCATGTATGTGCCACTTTTTGCACCGTAAAATTGGGAAAAGGTGCGGCCTAAATTGGGTAGTCTGGATTTTGGATTTGAACTCATACTCGGCCAACTTCTGCTTTTGTGTTGTTTCCTTTGTTCATCCACCAATTACACTTTTTGTTCAGACAAGCTCAAAGCAACAAAACAATAGATTAAAAATTGCTCTGTTTTATAAGGAATTAGTCAGGAAAAATAACATAACAACACCAGACTAAAAGATAATTAAAAACTCAACATACTTAACTTATGGACACAAAAGACCCATAAGACCTTGAGATTACTTCCTTGCAGTTGAAGGTAGAAACTTCAAAGCAACCCATTGCACGAAAAGTGTTGGGATAAGGTAGATCATAAACCACTTAATAGCCACACAAACATGGTAGATCATAAACCATTTAATAGTCACACAAACATATATTTCAAAATTATTTTAGAGTGTTTTTATGTAAGTATATTCATGCACCCCGCATCTTTTGAAAATTTATACTAAGAGCATACTTTTATGTATTTGTCGTTGATTGATTTATTTATTAGTAAAGTTTGTTTTTTCATCTTAATGAGAATTTGTATGGGCAAATGGTAGCATTGTTATTTATTATATATAAGCATGTCTTTTATTCTATAAAGTAGACAAGTTGGTGTGTAGAGTTCAGCTCACACACAGAAGATTGTTGTTCACAATCTAAATGGAGTTGGACATATCATCCGTACGATTGTAGTATGATGTTTTAGTAGGCTTGTCTTGACCGTGGAAAACGATATAGTTTCGACTCGTTATGCTAGTATACTTTGTGTGTATTGAACATGACCGCTTTTGGGTTTGTTGTCTTTATATTAACTCTATAAGACGACTGGCATCTAAATGGTTATTATGAGTGCTTGTACTCTTAATCTCGATATAAATAATAGACACATATATTTAGTGTTTGACATTTTGATTTACAAAAGAGTGAGACCTTTTGTGGGTCAATAATCTTAGTAAATTGGATGATTCCACTATGCGTATGGTGGATATTAGTTTATTGATGGAATCCACGTCCTGTAATAGGGATTGATGATATCCTTTTGATGAAGTTTATAAGTTTTGATTATGTCAAATCCTACAGGTGGACTTTGTATTCAACATATCAAATAAGTTAAGTCTAAGGTCTGAAGGAATTATAAAGATATCGATTAAACATAAATGTCAGTAATTATTTAATCAATAGATATATGAACTCTTAACGTGGAGAGATTAGTAAGCATTTAATAACAAGAAGCTCAAAAGATAATTTTTAGAATAAGGATAGAAGTGCAATTATAATTCTCTAGTGGATTAAATTATAATTTATTGACTAGGATTCTAACTTGAGTTGAATTAGAGTTTCCTATTTTCATAAGAATCCTATTTCTTATTTCTTTCTTAAGGTTTCTATTGCAACCTATAAATATGCGCTATTACTCTCTAGGAAAAACATATAAGAGAAATCTCGTTTTCAAGAGCAAAGAGAATTCGTAGAAGAGGCCTACACCCCGGTGCGAGTCTGAGCATAGAGGAATACAGTAGAAAGTCTTAAGATTTTTGGGTTGATGTAAAATTTAGATCAAATTCAAGAGATCTTGCAGGTATGGTTCTTGAACCATCATCATCTAAAGTTATTTCCGCAGTAATCCGTCTGCAATATCTAGGGATTCTAGCGGTTGCCTTCCAACATCTTGTTTTCGGATCTGGATTCATTTTTTTAAAGCTGATGTCTGATC
Organism: Sextonia rubra; assembly: GCA_037013555.1. NCBI lineage: Eukaryota > Viridiplantae > Streptophyta > Magnoliopsida > Laurales > Lauraceae > Sextonia > Sextonia rubra. The sequence goes on along the minus strand of JASUAD010000012.1, from coordinate 8,597,477 downwards.
TGAATATAAGACAACTTCCATGCCGGATCTAGAACTAATTAATAATTCTATCAAGAAGGATTCAGACTCTACTCACCATGCTTCTTGTATTTAGCCTATTTTTGAACCACAATCGTGAAGGGTAGGACTGATTCAACTATTCATTGAATAGGCATGCATATTGGAATATCTGTAATACAGGTGATCCTTGTGTGGTCCATTCAAATAGACCATACGGTGGGCCCCACTATAAGGTGCACACGGTGTGTGAACCCAAAAAAGGTGGGTAATAGGATCAAGGAATGGGTGCGTGGCTATATATCCAGATGTGTGCACATCAGTTATTCAATGCACACTATGTGTGCATGGAAGCTTCCATACTCACCTTGCCATGGGGCCCACTTGGGGATGAGACTATGGGGATCTTTTATTTGGTTGGGGCCTACTTATATAAAAATATAGGCTCCTTCTAATCAGGCTATTCACTTCATCAATGGTTAGTAAGTTTCAGCCTTTTAAAAATTGACATGTCAATCCAACAGTATGGAACATTTGGATGGGTGTCATTCAGGGTTGGCCCATGTGTGTTGTCCATTTGGATGGGTCATTAGGTGGGCTCCACTATGAGGTGTGTATGGTGTGCACAATATGAAAGGTGTGCATAGGAATTGACACCTCAAAGTGCCAAAAAAAAAAAAAAAAAGAAGAAAAAAGAAAAACAACCATGTATGGCTTTTTTAAGATCTGAGATTAGGTAAGGAAATCCCTCATTGTAAGGTCCCCCCACGTCACCATGTCAAAATGCTGATGAGTCCTTAAAACATCATTTTTTTCATGTATAATTTCATATGTTTTAAGGACTTAATCATTCTAAAATGCATCAATTCGGGTAGAATCATGGTTAGTGCACTTGAAATTTATTTATTATGTTTTAATGCATAATTCTCTCAAAAGTCATCATTTTAGCACAAAATCATGAAAATAGCTTTTTCTAAAACCTTAATTTCTCAAAATATTTGTCAAACTTTGATTCTTTGTAAAATAATTTGAAATTCCTTCATCATTAGTTCATTTAAGTGAAAACATGTGTAATGAGGCATCTTATGCTATCATTTCATGTGAAACTAGTTTGAATTTATGTATTTATGACTTCAGGGGTAAAAGTGTTATTTCACATAAAATGTCACAGTTTCATGCATGAAATCACTAGAACTATCATTCATTACATTATTCCTCGTGTTTCATATCATCTCAAAAATTTGGGGGAATCTTAGTTGAATCAAGACTACTTGCAAAGAGTTTCAATTGGATTAGAACTCTGCTAATTCTTATCGTTTAAACCTTTTTTTATAGGTACTGTGAAAATTGGGACCCACTAGATTTCAATTGAAAAAGAGACCCTTCTTGGATGAAAAATCCTACTGGCATCATGATTCTTGTCTGGGACCCACACGCATCTCAGAAAATAATAATGGGTCCTTCAGTAAAGATTGGAGCTAAAAAGGTGCTGATTTGAAAAAGAACAGAGAGGAATTAAAGTTAGTGGACCCTGCAAACATTCACACATGTGGAGAGCTCACACATGTGCCACGGGTAAAAGGGGGGTCTGCTTATTCCACTTGAACTATCCCTACCGCCTTTTTTAGGAAAGTTCAAAAAAGTTTTACGATGATGCAGTAATTGAAGAAATAGTGCAAGAAGGAGTTTATAAAGCCACAAGGGGACCCACACACAAGCATGTACGTCCAAGCCTCCTATATTTTCATGTTTCGATCACACTTAAACTCTCTTAAATTATCTCTATTATTTATGCAAAATTTGAGAAAAAAAGAAGATAATTTATGAGAGAAAATAGAGTTTTAGTGGAAAAAGGATAAGCCACCAAAGGAGGTAGGCCCCTATCCTTTCAAGGAGTGTTTTGCACATCTGAAAGAGGCTCTCCATCAGCTTTGGACGTCCAACCAAGGAGGTGGACCCTACTCCAGTTGAAATTGAAGAAAAACTGAAGAAAACTGAGCCATTCTATATATTTCTGCATTCTACTTGAAGTGGGCCCTACTACCATTGCTTTTGGATCAAATTCAAGGATATTTTTAGCAACAAAACTCCTCCTTATCTTATCCTTGTCAAACTTGAAGATTAAGGAGCAAAGAGAAAGTGATAATTGAAAAAAAGAAGAGTCCTATCAGAAGAAGAAAAGTCAATCTCATTTTTTTTTTTCAGAACAGCTTGAATTGAAATGATCATATCTCTCAAACCATAGATTGAATTGAGCCAATCTTGGTACCATTGGAAACCTCTTTCAGAGTAGATGTCCATGGAGCCTAAGATTGTACAATTTGTAGCTGAAATGGGAAAGTTATGACCCTAAGAAAATGGCTATGATTTTTTACTCGGGATTGAGATTGTCTCATCAAAGGTGGGCCCTTTCTTTTGGCAAGTGTTAGCTAAAACTCAAAAGGTGGATACACTTAGAATTTCAGCAAGAGAAAGAATCTTATCTCATCTCAAACTTAGAAGACTTGTTGGCCAAGAAGAGGACTTACCAGTTGAAGGAGATCTTTGCTATAAAGTAGGATCCATGGAGAGAAACAAGGGGTTCTTAACTCTTATAAATTAAAGGCATTGTCCTCCCATACTCTTCATGGAAAAAGAGTTCCTCCTCTAAATCTCTACACTTCATCTTCTTCATCTCTCTCTCCCTTCATCATAGTCATCAAAGAGGCTTAGCCCTAAGGTCACACTACACCCTTGAGTTTTTTTTTATCTAAAAGAGGTTTTTTCTTTTCCATCCTAGTATGTATTTATCTTTGATTTTATTTTTCTATCTCTTGTAAAGACTTTACATGTTAGTAAAATTCTTTTCAATTGCTTTTTTTTTTCTTATGGTTTGTATGGATACTTTGTTTATGTTTCTTGGTTTTGTGTTTGGATTGACGACCTAAGTTACTAAGATTATACTTCAAGTAGCTATGAACCCTGTTAAGAATAAATTTTGAGAAGAAAACTTCACTACAAGTACCTACATTAAAATTCTTGTTCACTACATTTAATTTTCAACTTTACTATATTTACTTTTTAGCAATTACTACAATTAAATTCCTGTCATTACTACATTTAAATTTCTGTAATTTTTTGTTTCTTTTAATGTTCTTTATGTTTCAATGTTTTGTTTTATGCATAGTTTAATGGCTAAAAGTTTTGTCATAGCATACATCACTTATTGGTGAGTTCTTTAACAAATGAAAGGTGCCAAATTACTCAAGTTTCAGAGCTGTTTTGACTGAATTTAAAACTCAGATCTGAATGTGCAGAGAGGTGCCAAATTTGTCCAAAAATAGTCCGTACTTGTAGAAAATTTTGATTAAAAAATCAGTTCATATTTAAGTGTGTTCAGTTGGGTTTCGTCTAAGGTAACTTTTGGATCAGATTTGTGAAAAATTGTGATTCGGAAGATGAACTTTTGAAATATATAATCTGAAATTGAAGTTACAGCAATATAAAAAAAATTCTGCAACACATTTATTGGTAACTTATCATGTTGAAAACCCATCCAATCTTGCATTGCTTAAGATGGAAAGTTTGTGGACAATAAATATTGCTGGAAACACATTTAAAAACTGAGATTATCATCTTAGGTATGCTCAGAAATCATGGTGTTTCAGATGTGAAAACAGTCCAAGAACAGGCCACATATGCTGTAAAATTATGCACTGCAGAATTCTTGTAACTAGTTTATTCATTCATGCATGTTTTCTTTGTTTTTCAATCTTTTTCCTTGCTTTTTTTTATTGGATTCATGTATTCATTAAGTGTGTTTTTCAGCCATTAAATCTAGTTTATGATTGCATTAGAGTAGGATTATATTTTATTTAAATTTTGCATCTCATATTGGGAAAGTTTGCATTAGTTACATGGCAAACATTGCATAGATTGTGTTTCCAATTTTAGATTTGTTACTAATTTTAGGTTTTTGATAGTTTTAAGTGACTTCTAGATTTGAGATTCTTTCTAAAAGTGTTTGATAGTAAAGATTTTGAAATTAAAAAGTTCTTTAAGACTTGAAAAGTTAACATAGTTGTAGTTTCTAATTTTAGTGACTTTCTAGTTTTGGAAGTTCTAATGTGTATTTTATTTTGCAGCAATTTTAGTTTTGTTTGGAATTTTTAGATTTAGGATTTCTAATTTAATAATTTTTATTTATTTGGATTGTAATTGTTTAATTTTTATTTTTACAAAGTAGGATGCTTGTATTTGTTAGTTTTTAAACTAGGTTAGTTTTAGATTTTATTTAGAGCAGGTTCCAAGTTAAAAATACCTTAAAACACATTGCTCCCTATGGATCGGCTTGGTCTTACCAGTTTTTACTACTACATTGCTGTTTTGCACTTGGAACTTACGATCAAATGCCCGAATGCCAAGCTGCTCGAATGATGACGTAGGGAGACTTGATTGGTTTGCCCATGGGCACTATGAGGAAAATCCTCATAAGATCCAGACTCTTTTAATGCACACCACGGGCACCTCATAGTGGCGCCATTAAACTAGGTTTATTGAAAATAAAAGACAATACTGCATCGATTAAACAATGGATAAAACAAGTCCAACAGAAAGAAAAAGTCTTATTGTCCAAAATTAAAAAAATAGGAGTAAACTTATAAGTTTTTTTTGGCTAGTTTAAAGTGAATTCCGCTACTCAACCACGTATATATAAGTCTTCTCTCCTAGCTGTCAAAATCTACTCCAGCCTCCTGATTCTTGCTACCTAATGGGGCAAAACTAGAATCAGTACCACTGAGTGAAGTAAAGAATTTTATCTATTTGCATGGAAGGTAAATAAATACATTTAAAAAATTACCAAATGTTATAATATAAATATTATAGGGTGGATGCCCACATTGTGACCTACATGAGATAAAGAGTTTGCATGGAATAAGAGTCCTAAACTAATATGTTACTCCAAGAGGAAGCCTTCTCATTTTATAAATAAGACTCTCCTCCTCCTATTATGTACATACATAATCTTTCGTTGATAAAATCTCTCTCTTTCTCCCCCTACTCCTCTCTCTTCTTGTTCTATTATCTTCTTCTAGCATTTGGTTTTCAACACAAAAATAATTATGCAATAAAATAATAGCAGCATGAACCCACTACATGACTATAAGTAAATTGTGTCATAATTAATTCATGAATTAAATTCTTACAAAAGGCATCAAATTAATTTGAGGCAATCAAGAGCCTTTGATGGCAAAAGAGAATATTCAAATTCGAGATCTGACTCCGAGATAAGGGCCAAGTTCGATACAGCAGTTCAGTTAGATTTTACAAGTTCAAGATCTCAATGCGTGGATGTATCATAAGACCGATAGAAATTATTGTATCAGTACAAATGATTGTGTAAGTCATACCCATTTGATTTCATTTTCAGCTGAAAGAGTAAATTATATAGATCAGATCGTATCTACCATATCGGATAATGCAAATGAGTGATGGACACTGAAAGAGTATATTGCCGATATTGTGTATCAATTTTGTTCTCTATTCATGGCTGATTGTGTTGAGGAATCCCAGTACATGAGACTTAACTTAAAGTTGAGATTAGATCAGTCTGGTCTAAGTCTAGACCCGACCCAAACCTGACCACTAATTTATGAAAAATAAATTTTAGTTGGGTTGTTTATGTTTTGTTTTTAGTTGACTAAACATGTGAGGATGTTGATATCTCAACAAATTTATAGAACGAGAGTTACTTTATTACTTACATCAAGATAAGACTTTTCATTATGCATTATTATTAGAGATGCATCCTTTTCATAGTATGTGACTTTTTTTTTTCCTTTTTCATTTTTTTTGGGATTATGAGTAACTGAATGAAGATAGGCTTAAGCCTAGTAGACCCCACCTACATGCCCCAAAATTTATTTCTCATTCTTTAATCATATACCCGGCAGCATCTAATGAAGTTGGGTTTTTTTAGGGGAAAATTTCAATATGGGGCTTAAGTTATTGGAACATTCCAAAATAGGACAAAATAAGAAAAACATTTCAAGATGGGCCTTAAGTTTTTCACTTAATGGATCTAGATGGGGAGACTATGACACATGGCCGGAGATCTATGTGCATTCTGGTGATTGGAAAGTTTCGCAGATCTCTTCGCCTCTTGTCTTTCCTACGGGAATGCAGAGTACCAACCCTAGGGCTCTCTTATACTTATATAGACAAGTCTCAAAGAGTCATACTTATTGGAGATTTTCACTAAAAATCCACATCCACTAATCCTATTGGGAGTCTTACTGTGGGGCCAGATTAAGTCTTACACTAAGTGGGATTGTATTTTTTGTTGGCATTTGCCCTGCTTGATTTGACGTAGTACCTGTGGCATGCAGGCCACATGATTTTTTACAGTTCTCCCACTTGGCACAAATGCCACGTACATCAACTATTCTTCCTCCATCTCCATACACATTAGAGGCCTGACTATCTAGGCAATAATTCAGTGTAAACCAATAATCAATTCCGCAAGTGAGACATCGAGGATAATCTCATTATTTCTGGCTCACATCTAATATTCCTTGAGATCTTAGTTCAATTAGGGGATTGTGGAATTATTATTTCACTTTACTGATGTACTGGTGGACTTTAACATTTGTACCAGCTCATCAGTTCTTATTAACTTCGATTATTCATGAAGAGTTCCAACTTAATGGCCACTTGGACTACTATTGCATCTCCTAATTATGAACTCAATTCTTGCTCATAATAAAGCTTCCACGATCTATTTCATTCTTTTCTTGGAAAAAGATACTTGCCTGAGAACATGGACTCCTCTTGTCCAAGATATTACCTAAACTGGCATTCTTACAACGATGCAGTTCCAAGTTAGCAATTAAGCCACAAATAGCATAGTAAATGTTTAGATGTACATCAGATTCTTCTTTATATACTTATTTTTCTTATTCACTTGCCATACTGGCTCCAAATCGACACATTCGGATTATTTAGGAATCTAAAACGAGATCCACAGCAATTACAAATATTGGTCTCGTAAATCCGGTCACATGGCATCTCATACGTGATGCTTCTCTCACCATCTTAGCACAAGGCCTATTTATTGCTAATAGCTTGCCCCTTTTGCATTGGTGAGACTCTAATTGTTGGATAGTTTTCTATACATGCAAATGGGATGGTCAATTGGCTTGTTGTTAGCATTATCAAATAGTTTCTAAATATTTCAAGTAAGATCCCTTGTGATAAAGTCAATAGCTGATTTAGTGGATCACGGGTTACCTTTCAAGCACTCATCGTGCCTTACCCATGTCTTGCATTTCAAATCTTGACTTTATCTACTATTTATTTTCATTGACGGCTTCCAATTCATCATCAACAATCAACACATCATTTAATGACGACAGCAAATGTACTCCCATTGCGTTAACATAAACACGTGTCACTATTTGGAGATTAAATAATTCTCACATGTTACTTAATGACACTGTCATGACACTACCTCGTGAATTTTGAAAATACATGCAGTGTTACCAAAATTATGTATACTTCCACATAGTGACCTTGCACTATAAAAAAAATTGGTTACATGTAAAGCTCTTCCTAATTGCTGTATTAGGAACAATGTAGCATTTACATTCATACTGTGCAACAACTAGTCATCATCAACTACTATTGTGACGAGGAGTATTATAGATAGAAGTCTTATGACTGGAGAAAATATCTCCTCATGATCTATTCATTCCACTTTTGAATCCTTTAATTACTAACCGTGTCCTGTATTTATTCAAGAATCCATCCGATCCAAGTTTCCCCCACTTGAGAGCCTATGGCCTCAATCTTATACTACATCGATCACATGCTATTCTTGGTACTCATCAATTATTCTATGTCCTCTCTCATAGCCTCTAGTCAATTATACACAACTGCACATTGATTGCTTAAGAGTACCGTGTCAGACCCAATTTCTTCACAATTTCCATAGAATTATAGCAGTTTGCCACTATTGTCGGATGTTATCATTTTTAGGATTCCCATATCATATGGGTCGTCTCTTGTCAAGTGGGCCCTAGCTAGGACTTTCATATTCAACGTCATCCACGTCGAAAACTCCCACTGACCTCAACACCTATCATTTGCCTGAGATATTGTGTCTTATCTCGATGATTGCTTTGGGATCCATTTTGAAGTAACCATTTTGACATTCATTCATCATCCAACATCATGATAACACGATATTCCTCTGGAAAATTATAAAGAGAAAATATTCTCTTTTCCAATTTTACTTTCTTGTAACTACAACGGTATATATACAACATATCCCCAAATTTGGATTTGGCACAAGTCCTATAACTTCTCATAAAAGGTCTCAGACACAAATCTTGAGAGTACCTCAATCAATATATATCATGCATTAATTTTTTTCTTTCCCCATTAACATAGTGGAAGACTTGTATGGCTAAATATGGACATAGCATGGTCAATAAGAAATTATTTCACTTTTAGCCATACTATTTTCTGTGGTGTGTATAAAAAATAAATCTACGTACATAATTGCATAGTATTCAATATTATTTGATCCGTATTAGTATTCCACACATCCCCCCACTTGGATCAAATCCATTCATTTCTTGCCTTTTATGGTCCTGTGCTTCAACAACATATCATTCAAATATTTTTGAAAACCTCAATTTTATCCCAATAAGATAAAATAGTCTGTAATTGTTGAAGCTACCGGTACAAGTAAAAATTTTCAACTTTTTTAAGTTATGGACTTTCTATAACAGTCATTATTCACTGAGGTGAATGATATCACAACTCCCCACTTCTAGTTTATGTAGGAGAGACTTTCTCTTTTCATTTAGACATGGTTCACATATGGGATCTTTCTCATACCAAGAGTCGGCATGAGTCTTATTTAACCAATATATTTATTTTGTCCTTGTGGATGTATTATTCTTAAATTCATAGTTGTGCCACACTACACATCCAACACATACATAATAATCACAACTAGAAGATTTTATCAAATAATCTGTACCTTAGCCATTAGAAATCTCTCGGATATTTAAAAAATTAACAATCTCTTATGCATACAAGTTTACATATGTATTGCCTCTGATCAAGTTCATTCAACACTAGTTGCCCACGGAATTTTTGCATTTTCAATCTGTTTATTATTAGAGCATCTTGTCACACCACTAAAACTTGGCCGGATCTAAACCCGGTCTTAAGGGTGCGAGAATCACGGTCAATTTACAATTTTATTGAATATACAACACGGGCCCCAATTTCAGGTGGATCGAAGTCCTTCGTGAGGCTATGCTTGTTGATTAAGCAATCATAATCATACACGGAACTAAAATCCATATATTGTGTAGCTGAATATCATAATCAAATCATTAAAAAAATCACAATAATAATTAAATCAATGGTCATGTACCCTGAAGCATATCAATTAAAGTTATAATTTCAAAACAAATAATTTAATGACTGCACTAATGGCCCCAAACATGGATTTATTACTAGAGTCAACTGTTCTAATCTATGCACCACCACTAATAATATTAGACGATGTCATTGGTCCTCCACTGAATAACTCCGCTATCTGGTGAAATCTCTTGTATCTCCTAACCCACCGGTTCGGCACTTAGACACTAAAAGTAATGGGTTAGATTGACATAATTTGGCAAGAGATAAACTATGAGTAATGAAGTTAGCTAACTAAGATAAATTATATTTTATAACTTAACCAATATCCTGAATGCCAAGCCAATACAATGAAACAAAAAACAGAGGTATTCTTGCCAAATACAATATACAAAAACGGGTATTCCCACATGATATACAAATGGCATAGCTGTGTATTATATCATATAGTAGACATGACCACCTCCAACAGCAGTCAGTTAGATATATGTATATAAAAACATACTGTACACAAATGCTTAATGAAATCATGCCATGAAACCCCCAACTCACAACACATAAACCCATAACAACTAAAGTTTTTAGATTGCTTAATTTAAAGGTATATTATGATCATGTGGTATTTTTAATTTCTCTAAAGGTAAGCACTACATCACCTAGTAGTCATAGTTAAATAAGTATACGCATCGAATCAAACCTTTCTTCGAAATTACAATATGAGCCACGATGCGATTGATCTACTTTCTAGGTCTATCATGAGGTGCATCCCGAAACTCACATTCCCATCCCGAGCCAAATTCAATTCCATGTGTTCATTAATCTAACCCTCCTTAAAAATGGAACTCGTCATATTTTCAGGCCCAAGTTACATACTGATTTATTTATTAATTTACCATTGGGCATTGTATAGGGTTAAGTGAACCTAAACCCTAAAAGTCACTTACCTATAGTGCAATCCACGTGGCTGAATTCTTCACTTATGGTTATCAATCCTAACCTACCACACTACCAATTAATAAGGTTTCAAGGTTCCCACGGCCTAGCCGTGGCATTCTTTCAACTTAGTTGTAGCCTAACTTACGATTGAGTTAGCCAGTCTTACGGCTTAAACATAAGGCTCCCTTAGTACACTCTTACCCAAAACAGCTCATTGGAGAGTGAGCTATAGCCTAATCGTAGGTTGACCTACAGCTTAGCCATAGGTAATAGTTTCGCCCCTTCTTTGTATTTCTCTCAAAAACTTTCTCTCCCAAACTCAATCTTAATCAATCGGAACTCCAGATTTTGATTAAAACAATAAACTCAACCAGCTAAATCATATTTTAATCATATCATTTAATAAACTGAATAAATTAACATTAGTTATAATTATCCACTTGCCTCAAATCATGTACCAAAACTCAAATCTGCTATGGCTAAATCCAATCATGCACAATCCCTTATCCATATTCGAATCCTTGATTATAAATCTTATAAATCTAAGAAAGTGCACAAACCTCCTTAAGCTATTGAACATGCCCTAATAAATTGAAAGAGACTACATGAAATCTAAGAGATTGGTACTTATCGGGGTTGTAGACAATACTAACTAGACAAGGAAGGTGAAGAAGATGAAGAGATGATGATGGTAGACAAGTCTCCTCTCCACTTGAGAGCTTTAGTTCTCTAGAGATGGCTAGGGCTTGGTTGCAGAAGAGAGATGAGAAAAAGAAAAGAGTTTACAAAGAGAAAACGATCAAAGGATTTTAAGGTTAAGTTAACATTATGGTTTTTCTAAATTACAAGTAAGGCTCCCCGCTCTTTAGTGAGTTTTACAAAATTTGGAAAAAGGGCTTTTGCCTCACAATGGTCCAATAACTTGGGCTTAAGGCCTAAAAAGGTTTAACCAACCCATCTTTAATGGACCCTAAACAAAAAGCCATGCATGCTAATGATCCAAACCTCTAAAATGGCCTATCAAACATCCATCCAACTCTTTCAACTCAACTCGAACCCGACAAACCAACCCAGCCCATGATTAAAAGATCTGGGGCTTGATACATCTACCAAAAGCAATTATTTGCACAGTGTAATGGACCCATATACTTATCATTCTTATCACTTAAGAATTTACACACTAAATAAATGCTACATCCCTGGATTTTTGTCATAATCTTGGAGATTAAATGAAAAATCCACAATGGCACCACCAGTTCTATTTACTTGCCTCTCCTGGAACCATGGTTATAATCTTCGTGTTTGATCAATGAGGTTGTCTATTTTGTTAGTTTCTCTTATCCCATGATTTAAACAAATCATTACATTCTTTACCTCAAAGTTTCTTGATTTATCATTTTATAAGAGGCTGGGATTTAAGGGTCACACTCCCACAAAACAGGAAAAACTTGATAGTAGACATAGAACTTAGAAAACATTGATCCTTTGATTTTCCCAACATGGTCAACACTTTGTTAAAAAAATTATCAGTCAACCTTATTCTCAATCAAAAATTGATCAGGCAATTCACATGTATGCATCTTAGAATGTTTTTAACCAAGATTTAGTTAACTTGTTGTGTTGGTGGATTGTGCATACATTATTTCATTGGGGTATATGACTGGGATCACCCCCACTGGACTTGGGTTCCACAATGTACTTGGGTTTGCCCCTTTCAACAAAAAATTGGTGTACACCATTCATCCTTTGATCAAATCTATGATTATGGTTCAGCAAATCAAATTACATTAAATATCTTACGAGCTATTCATCCACTCTATCTGCTTATTATATATCCAAAATATACTATGAATTAATAATTAATAGTTTTGTAGTGAGTCTCAAGGATTAAAAAAATTTAGTTGGACTTTATCACTATCATATTGCACATATCCACCAAGAGCACTCAAATGACATCTTCATACGGGTAGGGTTTTCCTGTTGAATATCCTTTCTTTTAGAAGGTCATGCAGTGCAATTTTGTAAGACGCCGGCATAATTTAAATAAAAAAGGAAAAGCTCAAAATCATACTATCAATTAATAATTAATAGTTTTGCAGCGAGTCTGAAGGATTAAAAAAAATTAGTTGGACTTTATCAGTATCATGCTGCACATATCCACCAAGAGCACTCAAATGATGCCTTCATTCGGGTAGGGTTTTCCCATTGAAGATCCTTTTTTTTTTTTTTGCAAGGTCAAGCAGTGTAATTTTATAAGACATCTCCATAATTTAAATCAAAAAGGAAAAACTTTACATATGTTAACCATTCATGTTGCATATATCCACCAAGAGCACTAAAATGACGTCTTCATATGGGTAGGATTTTCCTGTTGAAGATCCTTTCTTTTGCAAGGTCATGTAGTGCAATTTTATAAGACATCTCCATAATTTAAATTGAAAAGGAAAACTCTACATATGTTAACTATTCTTGCTGATCAAAACCTTTTTGAACTATTGGATTGTTTTTCTCTCGCTTCACGCATAAATCTTCTTGCAAAGAATCCGTAGGCTTAATTAGATCATTGATTTGACTCTAGATGGCCAAGATATTGCATTCTCAAGTTTAACAGTCTTTAACCGCCCTTTGAGTCACTGATGTCACGCTTGCGTCAGTCATCCTTCCACCTACGTCAGCTCCTCCTGTTAGTTAAGAAGCATGGCTATATCCAGTCTAGTTGGATTGGGTCTACCTGACCCAACCTGCATCCAATGGGAAAGGGATGGATAGAATCCCGATGCTTTTTATGCATATGAGTTAAGGCATTAGGGGACAGGAGCTGCTGTCCCTGGTGCTTTGTTAGATGAGCCAACTGGGACTGGCTCAGGGCAGCTTAGCTTGGGCCGATCTTAGTTTTTATTTCTCTCTTTTTCTCCCTAAGGAAAAAACCAAGCCAACTAAAATGGCTTGGCTTGAGCCAATGCACTTTGAAACCAAGACTTGTCTTTTCTATGAAGAAAAGACAAAACAAAAAAAGATAGCTTGTGAAGAGAATAGAGAAGGTAGACTTCCTTTCTTTTTTGTCACCTTGGTCTTCATGCATGTAAAAGGAGGAAAACTTTTTTTCTTCTTCGACTACATTATAGACAAAGAAACCGAGATCTAGAGTTAAGAACAAGACTTCAGATCTACTTCAAGCTAAACCTCGTCTGCAAGATCTAAACAAAGGGAATGCACCGTGAGGGTCTTTGATACCAATTGATGGATTTGGATGGGGAAACTTCAACATGCGGCCAAAAATCTTTGTGCATTCTAGTGATTGAAAAGTTTTGAGATTCTCTTCGCCTCTTGTCTTTCCCATGGGAATGAAGAGTACAAACCCTAGAGCTCCCTTATGCTTAAATAGACTAAGTCCAAAAGAGTCACACGTACTAGAGACTTCTTCACCAGAAAGCCACGTCCATTGATCCTATTAGGAGTCTTACTGTGGGGCCAAATCAAGTCTTACACTAAGCGGGATTCTATTCTCTGTTGGCATCTATCATGCTTAATCAGATGTCGGACCCGTGGCATGCGGGCCACACGATTTCTCACACAAACCTCATATGCCCATTAGCACTTGCATAAACCCTCTTCCACCACGATGTAGGCAGATTCAAGCTAAGATGGGTTCGATTCTAGGTTTATGAGGGAGAGATGGGATGAGGTTGCTATAGTGTGTGGATGGCAATGTTGTTAAGTTCAATAGAGAGGGTTGTCATGATAAAGATGGTCGTTGCTGTGTTGGGGTTATGAGTGAGAGGTGATGGATGGGTTGTGATGATGAAGATGGGTGATGATCTACTGTAAGGGAATTAACTATGACTTTTTGTATTGGCGTGTTTCTTTGTTTGGCTGGGGATGTTTTGGGCAGGCTGGATGGAAGGCAATGGCTTTGGAGGGTAATTTCAGGATTTAAAAAAAATAATGGCAAAAAGATATTGGATGGTGCCCTGTTTGGTAAGATGTCCTGATTTGAAAGAAAAGTGAAAAACTTAATGCCTATTTTGAAATGTGTTTCTAATTTTGTCCTATTTTGAAATGTCCCAAAAACTAAGGCCCCATTTTGAAGATTTCCCTCTTTTTTTTACACGTCTAAAATTTAAGCTCTTCACTCTTTGTGGGGAAGTCAAGCTCAAAAATAGGCTCCTTGTATGGTGTGTGACTTTATCAAAGATTAATGTCATTTGAACTCCATATCAAACCTATCTTATTCCCCTTTTCCTTGGGATACATCAATACAATCACCACAAAGTGGAGTGTACTTAAAAAAAATTTAATTTTTTTTGTTGGTGATGTGATGCCAAGGGAGACAGATCCGCATCCAAATATTATATAATAATGTTAAAACAAATTAGAGGAAAATAATGCTTGCATTATTCCCATGTATATAGAAAAATCTTGTATATGGAAAGACAACAAGACGGCTTTGTTGACCCATAAAAAATCACAAAACATTACAAATGTTACAGTGAAGGCACCACAAGCAAATTTTAAGCCAAGGGTATATAAGCCCTAGGGTTATGGGATGCGAGGTCAAACACCGCACCCAAATGTTCAGAGCTGATGCAACTTACTTAGAAGGCTATAGATGAGCTCAGAGTGTACCAGTTCAAATTTAAAAATTAGTGGACTTCATTTGGTCACTTAAATCAACAAACATCAAATTCAAAGTTCATTGACTCAAAACCTAGAGGTCACTAGACACACTGAAGCTTTTGGATTTCCAAAGTGGCTGAAAATCACATAGAAACTCCAAAAGATGCTTAGGAATGATGCTTTAAAGTTTTAAAGCATTTGGACTTCATTTTAGTTCAAACTCAAGCTTTAGTGGCCGTCTACTAGTTCCTTGGGGTCATTATTACAACTGCCGCTTCTATATAGCAAAACTATCTCAAACTTAGTAGAATGTCTTCAAATACATTCAAGGACTATCCTTGAAAGTTTTAGAACATTTGGTCATTATTTGGAACCAAACTAAGTTTGAATGGTTATCTTCCAAGCTCTTTGGGGTCACTGTGTAAAATGACACCTCCTAAAGATCAAATCAACTGAAACTCTTTGGAAAATCTCAAATTACATTCAAGAGTGACTTTGTAAAATTCCAAGTCAAATGGATGTCGTTTGACCCAAGTTGAACAAACATGTCAACTTTTGGTCAGTGACCCCCAAACCTTGAGGTCACTGACCAAAGTCCTGCTTCGAAGTCACCAAAGTTGATGAAGTTTTGATACAAATCTCAAGTCATGTTAAAAAATGACTCTGTAAATTTTTAAACCAAGGGGACTTCATTTAACCCTACTTAGCTACATGTCAGCTTAGGGGTCACGACCCCCTAATCCTTGAGGTCACCGACCAAAGTCTTGCTTTTAGGAGGCCAAAGCTGATGAAATTTAGCTTAGAGACTCAAAATGTGCATAAGATTAGTTTCTAAAATTTTTAAAGCAGTTGGACATCATTTGAGTGGAAAACCAACCGACTGCCAGCAATACAAGGGAACGTTGACGTAGGACATGCAACGAATGGGCCACTGATCAAAATCCTACTTTCACAAATCCAAATCATATTAAATTTGGATGGATACTTTAAGATTCTTTTGACATCAACTCCTCCAAGTTTCAAGTCAATTCGAGGTCATTTGGAACTTAAACAGTTGAAACATGGGTCCTTTTTCATGAAAAGTTTAAGTGAGAGTATACCAACTTCAAAAGTCAAAACATTATGAAATTTTTATGACACACTCAAGATGGTGTTATAAAATACTTTTCTAATTTTTGTGAAGATTGAACATCATTCGGCCCCAAACTAATGAAAACGGTCACATAGGCAAAAAGACCACAAATGGGCCTATCCGTGACCACACGGTCATGGACACCTATAAAGTGACCATGGACTGTTTTTGGAGGTTATTTCACTTTATTTTGAAGTGTAACTCCCTCACAACTGTTGGAAACCGTCCCAACTCCCTCTGAAGCCTATAAAAGGCATACTTGGCCTCTGACAAGCAAGGTTCAAACACTCCATAGCATTTCAACAAGCATGTTCAAAAGGATTTGGCAAGCATTCGTATACTCTACAAGCGTCCAAGTTCCCTCCGTTCTTCCCCTCATAAGCTTAAGGTGATAAATGGTTTTGGGGAAGAAGACCGAACTTCCCCTCAACAAGCATGTCTTGCTAATGTTCATGGAAACCGAACTTCAAGGCTACCGAGTGCCAATTGCCAAAGGAGTTCGATGGGATGAAACTGTCTTCTTTGGTTCTCCCACTTGAAGGGCTGGAGGCCGTCTCCAAAGTTATGAAAAAACCTCTTTAGGTTTCATTTTGTTCCTTAAAAACCATAGGGTCAGAATGACCCAACTCTAGCCACAATTGCTTGTACAAAAGCAACCCTTCCTGATTTGCATAAACACAATCTGTAAAATCAAAATAGTGACTACTAAAGATCATAAATGACTCTAAGATCGAATTTAGCACTCTTGGTTATCATTCAGTACTCCTAAGTCGGAAGACACAAGGTTCAGCACTCTAAAAGCACTTCAGAAGCAAATAGAATCAAAACTGAGGTTAGAGCATTAAACTTATGTAAATAAAAGGGAATTTAATGATTATCTATAATTGTTTTTCCATTTCTCTATGTGTTTGAATGTGTGAATGTTGGACTTAATTTTGTTACATTCATTGTCATTTCAAACGCCTTCAGAAGATTGGAGCCATTTATGGGAAGATTTCTTCTTTAATTTGTGATCTAAGTGGGCTAACAGACATGAAAAAGTGTTGAAAAGTGTTGTTGTGAGCTTGTGACTGCAGAGTGCTGTGTAAAATAGCTTGTGACCATATAGTGCTATGTAAAATGGCCTGTGATAGCAAAGTCTTGTGTAAAATGGCTTGTGACCACAGAGTGCTGTGCAAAATGGGCAGTGATCGTGGGTCTACGATCATTGACTTGTTTTGACTGCAGTTGGACTTATTTGGCTTTGAAGACAACCTAATCAAGACCTTTGATGTCTATGATGGGTTTGGGAGCATTCATGGAGGAATTTTTCACCTTTAAGTGCATCGACATATCACCTCAAATGAAGGAACCTTGCACATTGAAGTGCATGGATCAAATCAACACCCTTGTAAGATATGAAAGAGAGTTGATTTAGTTCAAAAGGCTTTATGTTATTGGTTGTAGGATCACTAGTTCATTTATAAGACCTAACAAATGTTTATTTCGAATCAGTCATAAGAACAACAACATTTGCAGTTATGCATTGTCCAGAGTCTTGCACTGATGGATCTCGTGTGGTCATTGTGATAGTGGTGCAGGCTTGATTCTATGAGCCCTATCCTTTTGGTTGGATTCAACTCTCTCTTGCCTATACGTTTGATATATAGTCCCGAAATGCTACCGATTTTCTAGAGCTAGGACTAGTCATCATATTGTGGTTCTAAATCCGACTTCATAGTCCCGAAATGCCGCAAAAATTCCGATATTCACGGCTGGTCAGCATAGCACAATGAGATTGAGTTCATGCCTATTTTTTTACCATTTCGGTTCATCTAATAAGGAGGCCTTATTGGTTTAGAAGGTATTCATAAACATTTCGGCTACCTGTTGATGCAGTTATGAGACTGATATAGTCCTTTGGGCTTGTTTTTACAGAAAATACCAATGGGTTCCTTAATCATTACCTGTGATGAAGCTAAGGAGAGGTTGTTCAGAATCTCCATGATCTAGAATGGTCCATCTGCCCAGACTGACCCGCTCATTCCTGCATCAAGGGCCTAAGTGTTTTGTTTTAGAAGCTCTTAACTCCTACAGGTTAAGCTGCTTCCTTTGATCTGAATGGGTCATCAGTGACCCCAAAGCCTACCAAAAAGGTTGAATTTCTCAAAACCTGGGTATCCAAATATACCCAGAATCCATTTGGGATCTTTGCCAAGGTTTAGGAGGAACCTAAGCCCAAGATGTAATTAGAAGGTAGTAGTCTTCACATCATCAAGTCTCGTCTAGGGGCAAGATAGGTCTGATTCATGAATCTTAAATCAATGGTTCCTAAGAAGCTGCATGCTATGCTGCCCAGGGCCCAATGTCAGCATCAAATTGACCCAAGTAGCGAGTCATTGACAATCAATTACTTCAGGCACTGAAGGACCTTCGGCAGTTCCTTATCTGCAAAAAGGCCCAAAAAGATGTAACCATTCTTGGATGCAACATGCGGTCACCTCAACCACGTACTACAGAACACAGCAACATTGAGAACAAACCCTTAGCCGCATTGAGGAGAGCACCTTCTACCCTTAAACTCAAAAGGAGGGGCGAAGCATTGGTAGAAGAAGTCTACCTTTGATCATTGTAACACCTACCCCGCCATCTTCTTGATCGTGAGTTCCAAGTGTAGAACCGCGATGAAGTAATAAAACTGGTGAGACCCGGTCGATCCTCAGGGAGCAATGTGTTTAAGGTATTTTTTTCTCAACTTGACTTGCCTTAAAATAAAAATCTAAAACTAACCTAATTTAAAATCTAACAAATACAAACATCCTACTTACCAAAATTAAATTAGTTACAAACCAATGAAAGAAACTTTCCTAAATCTAAAATTCCTAAAATAAAACTAAAGTTGCTGCAAAACTAAAACACAAGTTAGAACATCCAAAAATAAAAACTAAAATTAGAAACTTACTAAACTAAACAATGTTAAAAACAAAATAAAAAAAAAATAGAAACTTTCCTAGGTTAAAATTTCCAAAACTAGAAAACTTTTCAATTTAAAATCTTCAATTAAAACAAGTTTAGAAAGATATTTTAATTATGAAAACTAACTAAAACAATCAAAAACATAAAACTAGAAACAAATTTAAAATTAGAAAGTTAGTAAAATTTGCAGAAAATAACATAAAATTGCAGGAAGTCAAAGGCGGTATAACGGAAGTTAAAGGCGGTAAACAATAGAAGTTAAAGGCGGTATTAACAAGAAGTCAAAGGCGGTATATTCACTTAATATTCTCTCTTAATCTAGGCCTAATAATTTCTTAAAGTATGTTCTTTATTTGGGTCGTCAATCCAAACAAGAAAAAACACAAATCAAGCAATCATACAACCATAAGAATAAGAAGAATAAGAAGATGAATATTATTGAACTAGTATGACAATTCTTTACATAAGATAAAAAAAAAATTAAACCAAAAGATTATACATACTAGGATGGAAAAGAATTCCTCCTTCTAGTTGATCTTCAAGGTTGGTGGTGTGGCTTTAGGGCTAAGCCTCCTTGATGACTTGAGATGTAGAGACAAGAGAGGGAGAGATGGAGTGTAGAAATCTAGAGGTGGGAGGTGGGTAATTCTTCCATGAAGAATATGGGAGAAGGGTACCATATTTATACTTTTTCAAGTCCTACTCCTTCTCAAACTTTAAAATATTAAAATAATTAAAAAATGAAAGAAAAAAGGGCTCCAACCAATGCTTTGGACGTGCAATATCCTTGGGGATTTTTTTTCTTTTTATTTTTCTCTTCTTTCCTTGCTTGTTTTGTCCAGAAATTCCTCTTGGATGCTCCTTTCCTTCCTTGTCTTTGCCACCTTGCATTAAGATCTTTTGAGAGATGAAATAGGGATAAGAATCCTCTCTTAGAATCAGAATTGGCCCACATGAGGTGTAGAACTTCCCCTTTTATCTCTTTGCATCGTCAACTTTCCTTTTTTGGAAAGTTCTCTTTGTTGGCTCCTAACTTGAAGAGATCTTCTAGATAATTCTCCCTTGATTTTTTCCTTTACTTTTTCAATCAAAATCTGATCCAAAATCTCTTTTGGACGTGGAATAGCTTGCTTGGATATTTTTTTGCATTTTTTTTCAATTAAATCTTCTCCTTCTCAAAAATGAACACCTATGTGGCTTTCCTTGTCCATCTTTGATGAGATATTATTCAAATTCTCTTCAAAATCTTATGAAAATGTGCAACAAGTAAATGGACCCCATCTTGGATGTTTTACAAGTGTGTCCCACACATGTGCATGTGTGTGTGGGACCATGAAGCCGACTTTTTGCAATTTTCTTCTAATTTCCTTTTCTCTTCAATTCTGCTCTCCTTTCTCTTGAAAATCAATTCCTTGCCTCAATTCTTTACAAATGGGACCCATATAATCAATTTCCTACAAAACAAATGTGAATTCATGTGAAAAGATAATTTTACCCCCAACACCACATATGCATGACTGTGGGCCCATTTCTCATGAAATGATAATAAAAATGTACATCATTCTTCATGATTTTGTATGAATGAACTAATGATGAAGAGAATTCAATTTATTTCATGAGAAAAATTATTTTCACAAAACTTTCCAAAAATAGACTTTCCAAAAATAGCAGGTTTCATGAATTTATGCAAAAAGTGTGATTTTTAAGCAATTTATGCAGAAAAATATAAAGATGAATTTAAAATGAATTAAACCATGATATCACACTAAATGAGGCTCTTTTAAGTTACTAAGTCCTTAAAATGGGTCAAAATGTGTATGAAAACATGCATTTTTAAAGACTCATCACACCCCCCAACCAGCATTTTGCTAGTCCCTAGCAAAAGAATGCGATAAAATATGAGGCTTCCATCCTAACCTAATCTAATCTTAAACTAATGCAATGCAATAAAATTAAACATGGATGCAACGCCACTTTCGCTGGTACTCTCGACTGCATTTAGCGTATGCAGCAAGCCCTTAAACTCCTAGGTTTCCCCTAGTGGACGAGTTGTGCCTCGTGAGGGTTTACAATGAATATACCCACAAAATTCTCTTCTCTTTTTTCTTTAAAAAAAACAAATGAATAAAAGAGAAAAGAAATTCCCCAAAAGAAAATTCACTCAAATCAGATATTTTTGGAATATGGAATAATTACACTTTCAGACTTTTCAAATTCCGGTCCGCAATTCTATTCTCAAAAACTTTCTCAAATTCAAACCAACTTGCGTGCATTGTGGGAAACTGTTTGCATCAAAAACCTACTTCGGATATTTTACAATAATGCTGCAAAAACATAATTTTTCCTTCAAATTGTCTGATCCCCTGAAATTTAGCAAAAAGAAATTTCCTCTCAGAGTTACTAAGATAGCTGTCACTTTACTATTTACTTCGGTTGGCCTCTTTTTCTCTCACTATCTTTTTCCGACGTAAGAGTTCTCAAGTTCATACGATATAAGAAAAGTTAGAAACCAGAGAGCAAATCTAGTCCTTGTCCTCCCCCGTACATAGTCCCTTGCAAACTCTTACGGACACTCTGCACTCTCTTACTTTTTCCAACGTAGAATTTTCCAAGTTCATATGATATAGCAAAAGTTGGGACCTAAAGAGCAAACTTAGTCCTTATGCTTTTCCGCGCATATCCCTTGAAAATTTCTACGGACACTCGTTGGGCCATAATTCATCTTTATTTTCTTTTGTTTTTCTTTTCTTTCCTGTGACTGTGCAATGTTTAGGTCCCTTAAGCTTTCTAATTAACCCATGTAGTGAGCGTTAGGCCAATGACTCACAAACCAGATGGCTTTAGGGCACTAGTTATGGAAATATCCCTCCGGGCTTACTAGCTCGAGTTAAAAAGGCTACGAACCCAAACTAGTCACAAATTGCTCATTATATGCTCTTTTTTTTCACTCTTGTTTTTTCTTTTTTTTAACCAAAGTAAACACTAGGTGGCAATTCTCATTTCACTCGAATTAATTCATTTTGGTTCTAATATATACAATTTAATAACAATGAACTAGGAAACAAAAATATTCTACAAACTAAATTTCAAGTTCACATTGTATTCTCCAAAAAAAATTCCAAAAACAAACAGCATCAAAGCTTCATATCCAAAATTTTGAAAAATGTATACGTGTGTGTATGTGAAGAGCAAGTTTTGGAAATCTTCTGATAGGTTTTCTCCTTTAGAAAATGCAAACTTTCTTTTTACTTCCTTCCAAAAGTATCAAAATTCTAGATTTCTATATATCTTCAAATTGCTTCAATTCTTTTGAAAACTTTCTTTTCCAAAATGAAAAATAAATACCAACAAAAAAGAAATAAAGGTCCTAATTTTTAAAACAAAACTAACTAAAATGATAAAACTGATAGAAAAAATAAAAAAAAAATTTTGTCTAAAATTGGACAAGCGTGCTTGTTCCCACCCCCCATCCTAAGATGAACATCGTCCTCGATGTTTATGCATGCAACGCAGAACTGTAAAAGTAACATGAGGAAATATAAATGTAAATGAGAGTGCAGAGAAAAAGTCACCTGAAGATGTGTTCGAGCTGCTCCCTGTCCAAAGTTAAATAAAACAGAAATACAAGAACAAAAAGACAAGAAGCTACTCTAAAAGGAAATATCTACTCTAAAAAGAAAAGAAACAAAAACCTACACTACTGGATTCGAAATCATGAGTCCACCTGGATCCCAAATGAAATTTTCCTCCACACAATTTACAAGAAGCATAGAAAAAGATGAAACCGTGTGGGTAGCGGGCTCAATGAACATAAGGACTGCATGTTCTTGTACACTGTATGGAAAAAGGACCACAAAGAAAATTTTTTCCTCCTTTCTTAAAAATGGATCTTTGAAAGATAGGAGAGGAAGTAATGAGAAACTGGGTGGCCCTAGGTCCTCCCGTGCCATAAATTCTTTTAAATTGATTTCCACAGTTTGTTTAGGCACGAGCTCAAAGGATTCCAAATTGTCGGACTTGGGTGTTGGAATGGGATTTTTATTCTCCAATTCTGTGAGTTTCTTTGAATAACATTGAGGGCCAAGAAATGCGAGGGCAATTTCTCTAAGGGTTGGATCATCAGATGTCATGAAGAAGTCAGTACACGATTCTAAAAAGTCCAGATCATCCGACTCAGAAATCTGAAAAATGGGGTCATCCTCCCAATTGTAATCTTCCTTTTGAGGCTCAGTAGGTTCATTTGCAGTTTCCTCAATTGTAGGAACATCAAATTTGTGAAAGACTGCAATGCCAAATTCATCAGAGGAATCGGAATCATAGAAAGGATTTATGTAAAAGGGCATAGATTCCTCTTTAATGAAATGGGATGGCCGGTACTGAGGAAAAGTGGGGCACATAGGCTCATGTGATTCATCAATTGGTTCATGCATCACACCATCATCCATGTACTCATGTACACCCTTGGATATCCTCTGTGTGTTTGTGTGATCCATATCTACGAGATTTTCAATGAATGTAGGATCATCTTTAATTCCAGGAGTGGCATTTTGTTTTCTCATTTCAAGCCCGGTTTGATTAATCGAAGTCATTAGGCTTTTCATGTGTTGTTCATTTTGTTGTATGGTTTGCATGGCATTGTGTGTGAACTCAACCAATTTGGCTAAAGTATCCTCCAAAGAATTCTTCAGGGGTGGTGGTGGTTCATATGACCATTCAGGCGGAGAGGGATCATGAGGTGCATATGACAAGGGAGAAGAAGGGGGTACATATGATGTAACCTGTGAGGGGTAGTCATACGACCCGACCTGAGTAAATTCTTGGGAATAAGAGACATGATCCATATTGTGCCCATTACGCCAATTGTCTAGTGGTTGATCATCCCAATTTGGACTACACATGATACCCATTTCATTATGGTAGTGCCATTGATTTGATTCAGCCCACCATGGAAATCCCACATCCATATTACAATGAGTGAATGATTGTGTGGGGCGTGGGTAATCATACAGGACCCTTATTAGTTGATCATCTGACCTAATCATTCCACTAAACTTTTCCATAAATTCCTCATTGTAACAATGATCATATTGATTGGCCCATTCCCATTCATAAGATCCAGCTGAACAATTTCTTTGATGTAACTTTTCAATTCTTTCTTGTTCACACAAGGTACGCCAAGACTTTCGGGGGCCATCAGCATTGGTTCTTTTCCTATTGATTTGCCCATTGTTAAGTCCCCTCATGTTTGTGGATTTCCACCAATCCTTTTTTTTTTTTTTGAAAAAAAAAAGAGAAAAACCTAAGTTAGAAAAAAAAGACGTCTAAGCAACTCCTTAAGGTTGAAAAGTTTCCTCTAGTTCTCCAATCCGGTCCTATGAAACCAACTCGGCCAGTTAGCCACCAGGAAGTGGTAGAGTCACAGATGGACCCGTTTGAAGGACTAGTTTCCTGAACAGACAAGCTGTCGCCCACTACAGGGGCAAAGGCTTTCTTAGACACCGAGAAGATTAAGGATAATGATTAGATCACTTTTGGTATACTTTCTTCCCAAAGAAGTTGAGACAAGTTGAAAAACAGTAACTTTTCCTGATTTTAGAAAGTTTCTAAAAATAGCAGTGATGTGTACTCCTATTTCTAGAAGATGCCAAAATTAGGGCGACTCATCATTCCATGCATGTCCTCCTATTTCTAGAAAGATGCCAAAATTAAACCACACCCACAAAGCAATGTAAATAAGGAAAGTTAGATAAGTTACCTTAAATGGCGCTCCCCGGCAACGGCGCCAAAAACTTGATCGTGAGTTCCAAGTGCAGAACCGCGATGTAGTAATAAAACTGGTGAGACCAGGTCGATCCTCAGGGAGCAATGTGTTTAAGGTATTTTTTTTTCAACTTGACTTGCCTTAAAATAAAAATCTAAAATCAACCTAATTTAAAATCTAACAAATACAAACATCCTACTTACCAAAATTAAATTAGTTACAAACCAATGAAAGAAACTTTCCTAAATCTAAAATTCCTAAAATAAAACTAAAGTTGCTGCAAAACTAAAACACAAGTTAGAACTTCCAAAAATAAAAACTAAAATTAGAAAGTTACTAAACTAAACAATGTTAAAAACAAAATAAAAAAAATTAGAAACTTTCCTAGGTTAAAGTTTCCAAAACTAGAAAACTTTTCAATTTAAAATCTTCAATTAAAACAAGTTTAGAAAGATATTTTAATTATGAAACCTAACGAAACAATCAAAAACATAAAACTAGAAACAAATTTAAAATTAGAAAGTTAGTAAAATTTGCAGAAAATAACATAAAATTGCAGGAAGTCAAAGGCGGTATAACTGAAGTTAAAGGCGGTAAACAATAGAAGTTAAAGGCGGTATTAACAAGAAGTCAAAGGCGGTATATTCACTTAATATTCTCTCTTAATCTAGGCCTAATAATTTCTTAAAGTATGTTCTTTATTTGGGTCGTCAATCCAAACAAGAAGAAACACAAATCAAGCAATCATACAACCATAAGAATAAGAAGAATAAGAAGATGAATATTATTGAACTAGTATGACAATCCTTTACATAAGATAAAAAAAAAATTAAACCAAAAGATTATACATACTAGGATGGAAAAGAATTCCTCCTTCTAGTTGATCTTCAAGGTTGGTGGTGTGGCTTTAGGGCTAAGCCTCCTTGATGACTTGAGATGTAGAGACAAGAGAGGGAGAGATGGAGTGTAGAAATCTAGAGGTGGGAGGTGGGTAATTCTTCCATGAAGAATATGGGAGAAGGGTACCATATTTATACTTTTTCAAGTCCTACTCCTTCTCAAACTTTAAAATATTAAAAATAATTAAAAAATGAAAGAAAAAAGGGCTCCAACCAATGCTTTGGACGTGCAATATCCTTGGGGATTTTTTTTCTTTTTATTTTTCTCTTCTTACCTTGCTTGTTTTGTCCAGAAATTCCTCTTGGATGCTCCTTTCCTTCTTTGTCTTTGCCACCTTGCATTAAGATCTTTTGAGAGATGAAATAGGGATAAGAATCCTCTCTTAGAATCAGAATTGGCCCACATGAGGTGTAGAACTTCCCCTTTTATCTCTTTGCATCGTCAACTTTTCTTTTTTGGAAAGTTCTCCTTGTTGGCTCCTAACTTGAAGAGATCTTCTAGATAATTCTCCCTTGATTTTTTCCTTTACTTTTTCAATCAAAATCTGATCCAAAATCTCTTTTGGACGTGGAATAGCTTGCTTGGATAATTTTTTGCATTTTTTTTCAATTAAATCTTCTCCTTCTCAAAAATGAACACCTATGTGGCTTTCCTTGTCCATCTTTGATGAGATATTCTTCAAATTCTCTTCAAGATCTCTTGAAAATGTGCAACAAGTAAATGGACCCCATCTTGGATGTTTTACAAGTGTGTCCCACACATGTGCATGTGTGTGTGGGACCATGAAGCCGACTTTTTGCAATTTTCTTCTAATTTCCTTTTCTCTTCAATTCTGCTCTCCTTTCTCTTGAAAATCAATTCCTTGCCTCAATTCTTTACAAATGGGACCCATATAATCAATTTCCTACAAAGCAAATGTGAATTCATGTGAAAAGATAATTTTACCCCTAACACCACATATGCATGACTGTGGGCCCATTTCTCATGAAATGATAATAAAAATGTACATCATTCTTCATGATTTTGTATGAATGAACTAATGATGAAGAGAATTCAATTTATTTCATGAGAAAAATTATTTTCACAAAACTTTCCAAAAATAGACTTTCCAAAAATAGCAGGTTTCATGAATTTATGCAAAAAGTGTGATTTTTAAGCAATTTATGCAGAAAAATATAAAGATGAATTTAAAATGAATTAAACCATGATATCACACTAAATGAGGCTCTTTTAAGTTACTAAGTCCTTAAAATGGGTCAAAATGTGTATGAAAACATGCATTTTTAAAGACTCATCACACCCCCCAACCAGCATTTTGCTAGTCCCTAGCAAAAGAATGCGATAAAATATGAGGCTTCCATCCTAACCTAATCTAATCTTAAACTAATGCAATGCAATAAAATTAAACATGGATGCAACGCCACTTTCGCTGGTACTCTCGACTGCATTTAGCGTATGCAGCAAGCCCTTAAACTCCTAGGTTTTCCCTAGTGGACGAGTTGTGCCTCGTGAGGGTTTACAATGAATATACCCACAAAATTCTCTTCTCTTTTTTCTTTAAAAAAAACAAATGAATAAAAGAGAAAAGAAATTCCCCAAAAGAAAATTCACTCAAATCAGATATTTTTGAAATATGGAATAATTGCACTTTCAGACTTTTCAAATTCCGGTCCGCAATTCTATTCTCAAAAACTTTCTCAAATTCAAACCAACTTGCGTGCATTGTGGGAAACTGTATACATCAAAAACCTACTTCGGATATTTTACAATAATGCTGCAAAAACATAATTTTTCCTTCAAATTGTCTGATCCCCTGAAATTTAGCAAAAAGAAATTTCCTCTCAGAGTTACTAAGATAGCTGTCACTTTACTATTTACTTCGGTTGGCCTCTTTTTCTCTCACTATCTTTTTCCGACGTAAGAGTTCTCAAGTTCATACGATATAAGAAAAGTTAGAAACCAGAGAGCAAATCTAGTCCTTGTCCTTCCCCGCACATACTCCCTTGCAAACTCTTACGGACACTCTTCACTCTCTTACTTTTTCCAACGTAGAATTTTCCAAGTTCATATGATATAGCAAAAGTTGGGATCTAAAGAGCAAACTTAGTCCTTATGCTTTTCCGCACATATCCCTTGAAAATTTCTACGGACACTCGTTGGGCCATAATTCATCTTTATTTTCTTTTGTTTTTCTTTTCTTTCCTGTGACTGTGCAATGTTTAGGTCCCTTAAGCTTTCTAATTAACCCATGTAGTGAGCGTTAGGCCAATGACTCGCAAACCAGATGGCTTTAGGGCACTAGTTATGGAAATATCCCTCTGGGCTTACTAGCTCGAGTTAAAAAGGCTACGAACCCAAACTAGTCACAAATTGCTCATTATATGCTCTTTTTTTTCACTCTTGTTTTTTCTTTTTTTTAACCAAAGTAAACACTAGGTGGCAATTCTCATTTCACTCGAATTAATTCATTTTGGTTCTAATATATACAATTTACTAACAATGAACTAGGAAACAAAAATATTCTACAAACTAAATTTCAAGTTCACATTGTATTCTCCAAAAAAAATTCCAAAAACAAACAGCATCAAAGCTTCATATCCAAAATTTTGAAAAATGTATACGTGTGTGTACGTGAAGAGCAAGTTTTGGTAATCTTCTGATAGGTTTTCTCCTTTAAAAAATGCAAACTTTCTTTTTACTTCCTTCCAAAAGTATCAAAATTCCAGATTTCTATATATCTTCAAATCGCTTCAATTCTTTTGAAAACTTTCTTTTCCAAAATGAAAAATAAATACCAACAAAAAAGAAATAAAGGTCCTAATTTTTAAAACAAAACTAACTAAAATGATAAAACTGATAGAAAAAATAAAAAAAAAATTTTGTCTAAAATTGGACAAGCGTGCTTGTTCCCACCCCCCATCCTAAGATGAACATCGTCCTCGATGTTTATGCATGCAACGCAGAACTGTAAAAGTAACATGAGGAAATATAAATGTAAATGAGAGTAGAGAGAAAGTCACCTGAAGATGTGTTCGAGCTGCTCCCTGTCCAAAGTTAAATAAAACAGAAATACAAGAACAAAAAGACAAGAAGCTACTCTAAAAGGAAATATCTACTCTAAAAAGAAAAGAAACAAAAACCTACACTACTGGATTCGAAATCATGAGTCCACTTGGATCCCAAATGAAATTTTCCTCCACACAATTTACAAGAAGCATAGAAAAAGATGAAACCGTGTGGGTAGCGGGCTCAATGAACATAAGGACTGCATGTTCTTGTACACTGTATGGAAAAAGGACCACAAAGAAAATTTTTTCCTCCTTTCTTAAAAATGGATCTTTGAAAGATAGGAGAGGAAGTAATGAGAAACTGGGCGGCCCTAGGTCCTCGCGTGCCATAAATTCTTTTAAATTGATTTCCACAGTTTGTTTAGGCATGGGCTCAAAGGATTCCAAATTGTCGGACTTGGGTGTTGGAATGGGATTTTTATTCTCCAATTCTGTGAGTTTCTTTGAATAACATTGAGGGCCAAGAAATGCGAGGGCAATTTCTCTAAGGGTTGGATCATCAGATGTCATGAAGAAGTCAGTACACGATTCTAAAAAGTCCAGATCATCCGACTCAGAAATCTGAAAAATGGGGTCATCCTCCCAATTGTAATCTTCCTTTTGAGGCTCAGTAGGTTCATTTGCAGTTTCCTCAATTGTAGGAACATCAAATTTGTGAAAGACTTCAATGCCAAATTCATCAGAGGAATCGGAATCATAGAAAGGATTTATGTAAAAGGGCATAGATTCCTCTTTAATGAAATGGGATGGCCGGTACTGAGGAAAAGTGGGGCACATAGGCTCATGTGATTCATCAATTGGTTCATGCATCACACCATCATCCATGTACTCATGTACACCCTTGGATATCCTCTGTGTGTTTGTGTGATCCATATCTACGAGATTTTCAATGAATGTAGGATCATCTTTAATTCCAGGAGTGGCATTTTGTTTTCTCATTTCAAGCCCGGTTTGATTAATCGAAGTCATTAGGCTTTTCATGTGTTGTTCATTTTGTTGTATGGTTTGCATGGCATTGTGTGTGAACTCAACCAATTTGGCTAAAGTATCCTCCAAAGAATTCTTCAGGGGTGGTGGTGGTTCATATGACCATTCAGGCGGAGAGGAATCATGAGGTGCATATGACCAGGGAGAAGAAGGGGGTACATATGATGTATCCTGTGAGGGGTAGTCATACGACCCGACCTGAGTAAATTCTTGGGAATAAGAGACATGATCTATATTGTGCCCATTACGCCAATTGTCTAGTGGTTGATCATCCCAATTTGGACTACACATGATACCCATTTCATTATGGTAGTGCCATTGATTTGATTCAGCCCACCATGGAAATCCCACATCCATATTACAATGAGTGAATGATTGTGTGGGGCGTGGGTAATCATACAGGACCCTTATTAGTTGATCATCTGACCTAATCATTCCACTAAACTTTTCCATAAATTCCTCATTGTAACAATGATCATATTGATTGGCCCATTCCCATTCATAAGATCCAGCTGAACAATTTCTTTGATGTAACTTCTCAATTCTTTCTTGTTCACACAAGGTACGCCAAGACTTTCGGGGGCCATCAGCATTGGTTCTATTCCTATTGATTTGCCCATTGTTAAGTCCCCTCATGTTTGTGGATTTCCACCAATCCTTTTCTTTTTTTTAAAAAAAAAAAAAAGATAAAAACCTAAGTTAGAAAAAAAAGACGTCTAAGCAACTCCTTAAGGTTGAAAAGTTTCCTCTAGTTCTCCAATCCGGTCCTATGAAACCAACTCGGCCAGTTAGCCACCAGGAAGTGGTAGAGTCACAGATGGACCCGTTTGAAGGACTAGTTTCCTGAACAGACAAGCTGTCGCGCACTACAGGGGCAAAGGCTTTCTTAGACACCGAGAAGATTAAGGATAATGATTAGATCACTTTTGGTATACTTTCTTCCCAAAGAAGTTGAGACAAGTTGAAAAACAGTAACTTTTCCTGATTTTAGAAAGTTTCTAAAAATAGCAGTGATGTGTACTCCTATTTCTAGAAGATGCCAAAATTAGGGCGACTCATCATTCCATGCATGTCCTCCTATTTCTAGAAAGATGCCAAAATTAAACCACACCCACAAAGCAATGTAAATAAGGAAAGTTAGATAAGTTACCTTAAATGGCGCTCCCCGGCAACGGCGCCAAAAACTTGATCGTGAGTTCCAAGTGCAGAACCGCGATGTAGTAATAAAACTGGTGAGACCAGGTCGATCCTCAGGGAGCAATGTGTTTAAGGTATTTTTTTTTCAACTTGACTTGCCTTAAAATAAAAATCTAAAATTAACCTAATTTAAAATCTAACAAATACAAACATCCTACTTACCAAAATTAAATTAGTTACAAACCAATGAAAGAAACTTTCCTAAATCTAAAATTCCTAAAATAAAACTAAAGTTGCTGCAAAACTAAAACACAAGTTAGAACTTCCAAAAATAAAAACTAAAATTAGAAAGTTACTAAACTAAACAATGTTAAAAACAAAATAAAAAAAATTAGAAACTTTCCTAGGTTAAAGTTTCCAAAACTAGAAAACTTTTCAATTTAAAATCTTCAATTAAAACAAGTTTAGAAAGATATTTTAATTATGAAACCTAACGAAACAATCAAAAACATAAAACTAGAAACAAATTTAAAATTAGAAAGTTAGTAAAATTTGCAGAAAATAACATAAAATTGCAGGAAGTCAAAGGCGGTATAACTGAAGTTAAAGGCGGTAAACAATAGAAGTTAAAGGCGGTATTAACAAGAAGTCAAAGGCGGTATATTCACTTAATATTCTCTCTTAATCTAGGCCTAATAATTTCTTAAAGTATGTTCTTTATTTGGGTCGTCAATCCAAACAAGAAGAAACACAAATCAAGCAATCATACAACCATAAGAATAAGAAGAATAAGAAGATGAATATTATTGAACTAGTATGACAATCCTTTACATAAGATAAAAAAAAAATTAAACCAAAAGATTATACATACTAGGATGGAAAAGAATTCCTCCTTCTAGTTGATCTTCAAGGTTGGTGGTGTGGCTTTAGGGCTAAGCCTCCTTGATGACTTGAGATGTAGAGACAAGAGAGGGAGAGATGGAGTGTAGAAATCTAGAGGTGGGAGGTGGGTAATTCTTCCATGAAGAATATGGGAGAAGGGTACCATATTTATACTTTTTCAAGTCCTACTCCTTCTCAAACTTTAAAATATTAAAAATAATTAAAAAATGAAAGAAAAAAGGGCTCCAACCAATGCTTTGGACGTGCAATATCCTTGGGGATTTTTTTTCTTTTTATTTTTCTCTTCTTTCCTTGCTTGTTTTGTCCAGAAATTCCTCTTGGATGCTCCTTTCCTTCTTTGTCTTTGCCACAGCTTTCCAAAAATAGACTTTCCAAAAATAGCAGGTTTCATGAATTTATGCAAAAAGTGTGATTTTTAAGCAATTTATGCAGAAAAATATAAAGATGAATTTAAAATGAATTAAACCATGATATCACACTAAATGAGGCTCTTTTAAGTTACTAAGTCCTTAAAATGGGTCAAAATGTGTATGAAAACATGCATTTTTAAAGACTCATCACACCCCCCAACCAGCATTTTGCTAGTCCCTAGCAAAAGAATGCGATAAAATATGAGGCTTCCATCCTAACCTAATCTAATCTTAAACTAATGCAATGCAATAAAATTAAACATGGATGCAACGCCACTTTCGCTGGTACTCTCGACTGCATTTAGCGTATGCAGCAAGCCCTTAAACTCCTAGGTTTTCCCTAGTGGACGAGTTGTGCCTCGTGAGGGTTTACAATGAATATACCCACAAAATTCTCTTCTCTTTTTTCTTTAAAAAAAACAAATGAATAAAAGAGAAAAGAAATTCCCCAAAAGAAAATTCACTCAAATCAGATATTTTTGAAATATGGAATAATTGCACTTTCAGACTTTTCAAATTCCGGTCCGCAATTCTATTCTCAAAAACTTTCTCAAATTCAAACCAACTTGCGTGCATTGTGGGAAACTGTATACATCAAAAACCTACTTCGGATATTTTACAATAATGCTGCAAAAACATAATTTTTCCTTCAAATTGTCTGATCCCCTGAAATTTAGCAAAAAGAAATTTCCTCTCAGAGTTACTAAGATAGCTGTCACTTTACTATTTACTTCGGTTGGCCTCTTTTTCTCTCACTATCTTTTTCCGACGTAAGAGTTCTCAAGTTCATACGATATAAGAAAAGTTAGAAACCAGAGAGCAAATCTAGTCCTTGTCCTTCCCCGCACATACTCCCTTGCAAACTCTTACGGACACTCTTCACTCTCTTACTTTTTCCAACGTAGAATTTTCCAAGTTCATATGATATAGCAAAAGTTGGGATCTAAAGAGCAAACTTAGTCCTTATGCTTTTCCGCACATATCCCTTGAAAATTTCTACGGACACTCGTTGGGCCATAATTCATCTTTATTTTCTTTTGTTTTTCTTTTCTTTCCTGTGACTGTGCAATGTTTAGGTCCCTTAAGCTTTCTAATTAACCCATGTAGTGAGCGTTAGGCCAATGACTCGCAAACCAGATGGCTTTAGGGCACTAGTTATGGAAATATCCCTCTGGGCTTACTAGCTCGAGTTAAAAAGGCTACGAACCCAAACTAGTCACAAATTGCTCATTATATGCTCTTTTTTTTCACTCTTGTTTTTTCTTTTTTTTAACCAAAGTAAACACTAGGTGGCAATTCTCATTTCACTCGAATTAATTCATTTTGGTTCTAATATATACAATTTACTAACAATGAACTAGGAAACAAAAATATTCTACAAACTAAATTTCAAGTTCACATTGTATTCTCCAAAAAAAATTCCAAAAACAAACAGCATCAAAGCTTCATATCCAAAATTTTGAAAAATGTATACGTGTGTGTACGTGAAGAGCAAGTTTTGGTAATCTTCTGATAGGTTTTCTCCTTTAAAAAATGCAAACTTTCTTTTTACTTCCTTCCAAAAGTATCAAAATTCCAGATTTCTATATATCTTCAAATCGCTTCAATTCTTTTGAAAACTTTCTTTTCCAAAATGAAAAATAAATACCAACAAAAAAGAAATAAAGGTCCTAATTTTTAAAACAAAACTAACTAAAATGATAAAACTGATAGAAAAAATAAAAAAAAAATTTTGTCTAAAATTGGACAAGCGTGCTTGTTCCCACCCCCCATCCTAAGATGAACATCGTCCTCGATGTTTATGCATGCAACGCAGAACTGTAAAAGTAACATGAGGAAATATAAATGTAAATGAGAGTAGAGAGAAAGTCACCTGAAGATGTGTTCGAGCTGCTCCCTGTCCAAAGTTAAATAAAACAGAAATACAAGAACAAAAAGACAAGAAGCTACTCTAAAAGGAAATATCTACTCTAAAAAGAAAAGAAACAAAAACCTACACTACTGGATTCGAAATCATGAGTCCACTTGGATCCCAAATGAAATTTTCCTCCACACAATTTACAAGAAGCATAGAAAAAGATGAAACCGTGTGGGTAGCGGGCTCAATGAACATAAGGACTGCATGTTCTTGTACACTGTATGGAAAAAGGACCACAAAGAAAATTTTTTCCTCCTTTCTTAAAAATGGATCTTTGAAAGATAGGAGAGGAAGTAATGAGAAACTGGGCGGCCCTAGGTCCTCGCGTGCCATAAATTCTTTTAAATTGATTTCCACAGTTTGTTTAGGCATGGGCTCAAAGGATTCCAAATTGTCGGACTTGGGTGTTGGAATGGGATTTTTATTCTCCAATTCTGTGAGTTTCTTTGAATAACATTGAGGGCCAAGAAATGCGAGGGCAATTTCTCTAAGGGTTGGATCATCAGATGTCATGAAGAAGTCAGTACACGATTCTAAAAAGTCCAGATCATCCGACTCAGAAATCTGAAAAATGGGGTCATCCTCCCAATTGTAATCTTCCTTTTGAGGCTCAGTAGGTTCATTTGCAGTTTCCTCAATTGTAGGAACATCAAATTTGTGAAAGACTTCAATGCCAAATTCATCAGAGGAATCGGAATCATAGAAAGGATTTATGTAAAAGGGCATAGATTCCTCTTTAATGAAATGGGATGGCCGGTACTGAGGAAAAGTGGGGCACATAGGCTCATGTGATTCATCAATTGGTTCATGCATCACACCATCATCCATGTACTCATGTACACCCTTGGATATCCTCTGTGTGTTTGTGTGATCCATATCTACGAGATTTTCAATGAATGTAGGATCATCTTTAATTCCAGGAGTGGCATTTTGTTTTCTCATTTCAAGCCCGGTTTGATTAATCGAAGTCATTAGGCTTTTCATGTGTTGTTCATTTTGTTGTATGGTTTGCATGGCATTGTGTGTGAACTCAACCAATTTGGCTAAAGTATCCTCCAAAGAATTCTTCAGGGGTGGTGGTGGTTCATATGACCATTCAGGCGGAGAGGAATCATGAGGTGCATATGACCAGGGAGAAGAAGGGGGTACATATGATGTATCCTGTGAGGGGTAGTCATACGACCCGACCTGAGTAAATTCTTGGGAATAAGAGACATGATCTATATTGTGCCCATTACGCCAATTGTCTAGTGGTTGATCATCCCAATTTGGACTACACATGATACCCATTTCATTATGGTAGTGCCATTGATTTGATTCAGCCCACCATGGAAATCCCACATCCATATTACAATGAGTGAATGATTGTGTGGGGCGTGGGTAATCATACAGGACCCTTATTAGTTGATCATCTGACCTAATCATTCCACTAAACTTTTCCATAAATTCCTCATTGTAACAATGATCATATTGATTGGCCCATTCCCATTCATAAGATCCAGCTGAACAATTTCTTTGATGTAACTTCTCAATTCTTTCTTGTTCACACAAGGTACGCCAAGACTTTCGGGGGCCATCAGCATTGGTTCTATTCCTATTGATTTGCCCATTGTTAAGTCCCCTCATGTTTGTGGATTTCCACCAATCCTTTTCTTTTTTTTAAAAAAAAAAAAAAGATAAAAACCTAAGTTAGAAAAAAAAGACGTCTAAGCAACTCCTTAAGGTTGAAAAGTTTCCTCTAGTTCTCCAATCCGGTCCTATGAAACCAACTCGGCCAGTTAGCCACCAGGAAGTGGTAGAGTCACAGATGGACCCGTTTGAAGGACTAGTTTCCTGAACAGACAAGCTGTCGCGCACTACAGGGGCAAAGGCTTTCTTAGACACCGAGAAGATTAAGGATAATGATTAGATCACTTTTGGTATACTTTCTTCCCAAAGAAGTTGAGACAAGTTGAAAAACAGTAACTTTTCCTGATTTTAGAAAGTTTCTAAAAATAGCAGTGATGTGTACTCCTATTTCTAGAAGATGCCAAAATTAGGGCGACTCATCATTCCATGCATGTCCTCCTATTTCTAGAAAGATGCCAAAATTAAACCACACCCACAAAGCAATGTAAATAAGGAAAGTTAGATAAGTTACCTTAAATGGCGCTCCCCGGCAACGGCGCCAAAAACTTGATCGTGAGTTCCAAGTGCAGAACCGCGATGTAGTAATAAAACTGGTGAGACCAGGTCGATCCTCAGGGAGCAATGTGTTTAAGGTATTTTTTTTTCAACTTGACTTGCCTTAAAATAAAAATCTAAAATTAACCTAATTTAAAATCTAACAAATACAAACATCCTACTTACCAAAATTAAATTAGTTACAAACCAATGAAAGAAACTTTCCTAAATCTAAAATTCCTAAAATAAAACTAAAGTTGCTGCAAAACTAAAACACAAGTTAGAACTTCCAAAAATAAAAACTAAAATTAGAAAGTTACTAAACTAAACAATGTTAAAAACAAAATAAAAAAAATTAGAAACTTTCCTAGGTTAAAGTTTCCAAAACTAGAAAACTTTTCAATTTAAAATCTTCAATTAAAACAAGTTTAGAAAGATATTTTAATTATGAAACCTAACGAAACAATCAAAAACATAAAACTAGAAACAAATTTAAAATTAGAAAGTTAGTAAAATTTGCAGAAAATAACATAAAATTGCAGGAAGTCAAAGGCGGTATAACTGAAGTTAAAGGCGGTAAACAATAGAAGTTAAAGGCGGTATTAACAAGAAGTCAAAGGCGGTATATTCACTTAATATTCTCTCTTAATCTAGGCCTAATAATTTCTTAAAGTATGTTCTTTATTTGGGTCGTCAATCCAAACAAGAAGAAACACAAATCAAGCAATCATACAACCATAAGAATAAGAAGAATAAGAAGATGAATATTATTGAACTAGTATGACAATCCTTTACATAAGATAAAAAAAAAATTAAACCAAAATATTATACATACTAGGATGGAAAAGAATTCCTCCTTCTAGTTGATCTTCAAGGTTGGTGGTGTGGCTTTAGGGCTAAGCCTCCTTGATGACTTGAGATGTAGAGACAAGAGAGGGAGAGATGGAGTGTAGAAATCTAGAGGTGGGAGGTGGGTAATTCTTCCATGAAGAATATGGGAGAAGGGTACCATATTTATACTTTTTCAAGTCCTACTCCTTCTCAAACTTTAAAATATTAAAAATAATTAAAAAATGAAAGAAAAAAGGGCTCCAACCAATGCTTTGGACGTGCAATATCCTTGGGGATTTTTTTTCTTTTTATTTTTCTCTTCTTTCCTTGCTTGTTTTGTCCAGAAATTCCTCTTGGATGCTCCTTTCCTTCTTTGTCTTTGCCACCTTGCATTAAGATCTTTTGAGAGATGAAATAGGGATAAGAATCCTCTCTTAGAATCAGAATTGGCCCACATGAGGTGTAGAACTTCCCCTTTTATCTCTTTGCATCGTCAACTTTTCTTTTTTGGAAAGTTCTCCTTGTTGGCTCCTAACTTGAAGAGATCTTCTAGATAATTCTCCCTTGATTTTTTCCTTTACTTTTTCAATCAAAATCTGATCCAAAATCTCTTTTGGACGTGGAATAGCTTGCTTGGATATTTTTTTGCATTTTTTTTCAATTAAATCTTCTCCTTCTCAAAAATGAACACCTATGTGGCTTTCCTTGTCCATCTTTGATGAGATATTCTTCAAATTCTCTTCAAGATCTCTTGAAAATGTGCAACAAGTAAATGGACCCCATCTTGGATGTTTTACAAGTGTGTCCCACACATGTGCATGTGTGTGTGGGACCATGAAGCCGACTTTTTGCAATTTTCTTCTAATTTCCTTTTCTCTTCAATTCTGCTCTCCTTTCTCTTGAAAATCAATTCCTTGCCTCAATTCTTTACAAATGGGACCCGTATAATCAATTTCCTACAAAGCAAATGTGAATTCATGTGAAAAGATAATTTTACCCCTAACACCACATATGCATGACTGTGGGCCCATTTCTCATGAAATGATAATAAAAATGTACATCATTCTTCATGATTTTGTATGAATGAACTAATGATGAAGAGAGTTCAATTTATTTCATGAGAAAAATTATTTTCACAAAGCTTTCCAAAAATAGACTTTCCAAAAATAGCAGGTTTCATGAATTTATGCAAAAAGTGTGATTTTTAAGCAATTTATGCAGAAAAATATAAAGATGAATTTAAAATGAATTAAACCATGATATCACACTAAATGAGGCTCTTTTAAGTTACTAAGTCCTTAAAATGGGTCAAAATGTGTATGAAAACATGCATTTTTAAAGACTCATCACACCCCCCAACCAGCATTTTGCTAGTCCCTAGCAAAAGAATGCGATAAAATATGAGGCTTCCATCCTAACCTAATCTAATCTTAAACTAATGCAATGCAATAAAATTAAACATGGATGCAACGCCACTTTCGCTGGTACTCTCGACTGCATTTAGCGTATGCAGCAAGCCCTTAAACTCCTAGGTTTTCCCTAGTGGACGAGTTGTGCCTCGTGAGGGTTTACAATGAATATACCCACAAAATTCTCTTCTCTTTTTTCTTTAAAAAAAAACAAATGAATAAAAGAGAAAAGAAATTCCCCAAAAGAAAATTCACTCAAATCAGATATTTTTGAAATATGGAATAATTGCACTTTCAGACTTTTCAAATTCCGGTCCGCAATTCTATTCTCAAAAACTTTCTCAAATTCAAACCAACTTGCGTGCATTGTGGGAAACTGTATACATCAAAAACCTACTTCGGATATTTTACAATAATGCTGCAAAAACATAATTTTTCCTTCAAATTGTCTGATCCCCTGAAATTTAGCAAAAAGAAATTTCCTCTCAGAGTTACTAAGATAGCTGTCACTTTACTATTTACTTCGGTTGGCCTCTTTTTCTCTCACTATCTTTTTCCGACGTAAGAGTTCTCAAGTTCATACGATATAAGAAAAGTTAGAAACCAGAGAGCAAATCTAGTCCTTGTCCTTCCCCGCACATACTCCCTTGCAAACTCTTACGGACACTCTTCACTCTCTTACTTTTTCCAACGTAGAATTTTCCAAGTTCATATGATATAGCAAAAGTTGGGATCTAAAGAGCAAACTTAGTCCTTATGCTTTTCCGCACATATCCCTTGAAAATTTCTACGGACACTCGTTGGGCCATAATTCATCTTTATTTTCTTTTGTTTTTCTTTTCTTTCCTGTGACTGTGCAATGTTTAGGTCCCTTAAGCTTTCTAATTAACCCATGTAGTGAGCGTTAGGCCAATGACTCGCAAACCAGATGGCTTTAGGGCACTAGTTATGGAAATATCCCTCTGGGCTTACTAGCTCGAGTTAAAAAGGCTACGAACCCAAACTAGTCACAAATTGCTCATCATATGCTCTTTTTTTTCACTCTTGCTTTTTCTTTTTTTTAACCAAAGTAAACACTAGGTGGCAATTCTCATTTCACTCGAATTAATTCATTTTGGTTCTAATATATACAATTTACTAACAATGAACTAGGAAACAAAAATATTCTACAAACTAAATTTCAAGTTCACATTGTATTCTCCAAAAAAAATTCCAAAAACAAACAGCATCAAAGCTTCATATCCAAAATTTTGAAAAATGTATACGTGTGTGTACGTGAAGAGCAAGTTTTGGTAATCTTCTGATAGGTTTTCTCCTTTAAAAAATGCAAACTTTCTTTTTACTTCCTTCCAAAAGTATCAAAATTCCAGATTTCTATATATCTTCAAATCGCTTCAATTCTTTTGAAAACTTTCTTTTCCAAAATGAAAAATAAATACCAACAAAAAAGAAATAAAGGTCCTAATTTTTAAAACAAAACTAACTAAAATGATAAAACTGATAGAAAAAATAAAAAAAAAATTTTGTCTAAAATTGGACAAGCGTGCTTGTTCCCACCCCCCATCCTAAGATGAACATCGTCCTCGATGTTTATGCATGCAACGCAGAACTGTAAAAGTAACATGAGGAAATATAAATGTAAATGAGAGTAGAGAGAAAGTCACCTGAAGATGTGTTCGAGCTGCTCCCTGTCCAAAGTTAAATAAAACAGAAATACAAGAACAAAAAGACAAGAAGCTACTCTAAAAGGAAATATCTACTCTAAAAAGAAAAGAAACAAAAACCTACACTACTGGATTCGAAATCATGAGTCCACTTGGATCCCAAATGAAATTTTCCTCCACACAATTTACAAGAAGCATAGAAAAAGATGAAACCGTGTGGGTAGCGGGCTCAATGAACATAAGGACTGCATGTTCTTGTACACTGTATGGAAAAAGGACCACAAAGAAAATTTTTTCCTCCTTTCTTAAAAATGGATCTTTGAAAGATAGGAGAGGAAGTAATGAGAAACTGGGCGGCCCTAGGTCCTCGCGTGCCATAAATTCTTTTAAATTGATTTCCACAGTTTGTTTAGGCACGGGCTCAAAGGATTCCAAATTGTCGGACTTGGGTGTTGGAATGGGATTTTTATTCTCCAATTCTGTGAGTTTCTTTGAATAACATTGAGGGCCAAGAAATGCGAGGGCAATTTCTCTAAGGGTTGGATCATCAGATGTCATGAAGAAGTCAGTACACGATTCTAAAAAGTCCAGATCATCCGACTCAGAAATCTGAAAAATGGGGTCATCCTCCCAATTGTAATCTTCCTTTTGAGGCTCAGTAGGTTCATTTGCAGTTTCCTCAATTGTAGGAACATCAAATTTGTGAAAGACTTCAATGCCAAATTCATCAGAGGAATCGGAATCATAGAAAGGATTTATGTAAAAGGGCATAGATTCCTCTTTAATGAAATGGAATGGCCGGTACTGAGGAAAAGTGGGGCACATAGGCTCATGTGATTCATCAATTGGTTCATGCATCACACCATCATCCATGTACTCATGTACACCCTTGGATATCCTCTGTGTGTTTGTGTGATCCATATCTACGAGATTTTCAATGAATGTAGGATCATCTTTAATTCCAAGAGTGGCATTTTGTTTTCTCATTTCAAGCCCGGTTTGATTAATCGAAGTCATTAGGCTTTTCATGTGTTGTTCAT
The DNA here is from genome assembly GCA_037013555.1 of Sextonia rubra. NCBI lineage: Eukaryota > Viridiplantae > Streptophyta > Magnoliopsida > Laurales > Lauraceae > Sextonia > Sextonia rubra. Next base: position 8,556,232 of record JASUAD010000012.1, on the reverse strand, counting down.
TTTGTTGTATGGTTTGCATGGCATTGTGTGTGAACTCAACCAATTTGGCTAAAGTATCCTCCAAAGAATTCTTCAGGGGTGGTGGTGGTTCATATGACCATTCAGGCGGAGAGGGATCATGAGGTGCATATGACCAGGGAGAAGAAGGGGGTACATATGATGTATCCTGTGAGGGGTAGTCATACGACCCGACCTGAGTAAATTCTTGGGAATAAGAGACATGATCCATATTGTGCCCATTACGCCAATTGTCTAGTGGTTGATCATCCCAATTTGGACTACACATGATACCCATTTCATTATGGTAGTGCCATTGATTTGATTCAGCCCACCATGGAAATCCCACATCCATATTACAATGAGTGAATGATTGTGTGGGGCGTGGGTAATCATACAGGACCCTTATTAGTTGATCATCTGACCTAATCATTCCACTAAACTTTTCCATAAATTCCTCATTGTAACAATGATCATATTGATTGGCCCATTCCCATTCATAAGATCCAGCTGAACAATTTCTTTGATGTAACTTCTCAATTCTTTCTTGTTCACACAAGGTACGCCAAGACTTTCGGGGGCCATCAGCATTGGTTCTATTCCTATTGATTTGCCCATTGTTAAGTCCCCTCATGTTTGTGGATTTCCACCAATCCTTTTTTTTTTTTTTTGAAAAAAAAAAAGATAAAAACCTAAGTTAGAAAAAAAAGACGTCTAAGCAACTCCTTAAGGTTGAAAAGTTTCCTCTAGTTCTCCAATCCGGTCCTATGAAACCAACTCGGCCAGTTAGCCACCAGGAAGTGGTAGAGTCACAGATGGACCCGTTTGAAGGACTAGTTTCCTGAACAGACAAGCTGTCGCGCACTACAGGGGCAAAGGCTTTCTTAGACACCGAGAAGATTAAGGATAATGATTAGATCACTTTTGGTATACTTTCTTCCCAAAGAAGTTGAGACAAGTTGAAAAACAGTAACTTTTCCTGATTTTAGAAAGTTTCTAAAAATAGCAGTGATGTGTACTCCTATTTCTAGAAGATGCCAAAATTAGGGCGACTCATCATTCCATGCATGTCCTCCTATTTCTAGAAAGATGCCAAAATTAAACCACACCCACAAAGCAATGTAAATAAGGAAAGTTAGATAAGTTACCTTAAATGGCGCTCCCCGACAACGGCGCCAAAAACTTGATCGTGAGTTCCAAGTGCAGAACCGCGATGTAGTAATAAAACTGGTGAGACCAGGTCGATCCTCAGGGAGCAATGTGTTTAAGGTATTTTTTTTTCAACTTGACTTGCCTTAAAATAAAAATCTAAAACTAACCTAATTTAAAATCTAACAAATACAAACATCCTACTTACCAAAATTAAATTAGTTACAAACCAATGAAAGAAACTTTCCTAAATCTAAAATTCCTAAAATAAAACTAAAGTTGCTGCAAAACTAAAACACAAGTTAGAACTTCCAAAAATAAAAACTAAAATTAGAAAGTTACTAAACTAAACAATGTTAAAAACAAAATAAAAAAAATTAGAAACTTTCCTAGGTTAAAATTTCCAAAACTAGAAAACTTTTCAATTTAAAATCTTCAATTAAAACAAGTTTAGAAAGATATTTTAATTATGAAACCTAACGAAACAATCAAAAACATAAAACTAGAAACAAATTTAAAATTAGAAAGTTAGTAAAATTTGCAGAAAATAACATAAAATTGCAGGAAGTCAAAGGCGGTATAACTGAAGTTAAAGGCGGTAAACAATAGAAGTTAAAGGCGGTATTAACAAGAAGTCAAAGGCGGTATATTCACTTAATATTCTCTCTTAATCTAGGCCTAATAATTTCTTAAAGTATGTTCTTTATTTGGGTCGTCAATCCAAATAAGAAAAAACACAAATCAAGCAATCATACAACCATAAGAATAAGAAGAATAAGAAGATGAATATTATTGAACTAGTATGACAATCCTTTACATAAGATAAAAAAAAAATTAAACCAAAAGATTATACATACTAGGATGGAAAAGAATTCCTCCTTCTAGTTGATCTTCAAGGTTGGTGGTGTGGCTTTAGGGCTAAGCCTCCTTGATGACTTGAGATGTAGAGACAAGAGAGGGAGAGATGGAGTGTAGAAATCTAGAGGTGGGAGGTGGGTAATTCTTCCATGAAGAATATGGGAGAAGGGTACCATATTTATACTTTTTCAAGTCCTACTCCTTCTCAAACTTTAAAATATTAAAAATAATTAAAAAATGAAAGAAAAAAGGGCTCCAACCAATGCTTTGGACGTGCAATATCCTTGGGGATTTTTTTTCTTTTTATTTTTCTCTTCTTTCCTTGCTTGTTTTGTCCAGAAATTCCTCTTGGATGCTCCTTTCCTTCTTTGTCTTTGCCACCTTGCATTAAGATCTTTTGAGAGATGAAATAGGGATAAGAATCCTCTCTTAGAATCAGAATTGGCCCACATGAGGTGTAGAACTTCCCCTTTTATCTCTTTGCATCGTCAACTTTCCTTTTTTGGAAAGTTCTCCTTGTTGGCTCCTAACTTGAAGAGATCTTCTAGATAATTCTCCCTTGATTTTTTCCTTTACTTTTTCAATCAAAATCTGATCCAAAATCTCTTTTGGACGTGGAATAGCTTGCTTGGATATTTTTTTGCATTTTTTTTCAATTAAATCTTCTCCTTCTCAAAAATGAACACCTATGTGGCTTTCCTTGTCCATCTTTGATGAGATATTCTTCAAATTCTCTTCAAGATCTCTTGAAAATGTGCAACAAGTAAATGGACCCCATCTTGGATGTTTTACAAGTGTGTCCCACACATGTGCATGTGTGTGTGGGACCATGAAGCCGACTTTTTGCAATTTTCTTCTAATTTCCTTTTCTCTTCAATTCTGCTCTCCTTTCTCTTGAAAATCAATTCCTTGCCTCAATTCTTTACAAATGGGACCCATATAATCAATTTCCTACAAAGCAAATGTGAATTCATGTGAAAAGATAATTTTACCCCTAACACCACATATGCATGACTGTGGGCCCATTTCTCATGAAATGATAATAAAAATGTACATCATTCTTCATGATTTTGTATGAATGAACTAATGATGAAGAGAATTCAATTTATTTCATGAGAAAAATTATTTTCACAAAACTTTCCAAAAATAGACTTTCCAAAAATAGCAGGTTTCATGAATTTATGCAAAAAGTGTGATTTTTAAGCAATTTATGCAGAAAAATATAAAGATGAATTTAAAATGAATTAAACCATGATATCACACTAAATGAGGCTCTTTTAAGTTACTAAGTCCTTAAAATGGGTCAAAATGTGTATGAAAACATGCATTTTTAAAGACTCATCACACCCCCCAACCAGCATTTTGCTAGTCCCTAGCAAAAGAATGCGATAAAATATGAGGCTTCCATCCTAACCTAATCTAATCTTAAACTAATGCAATGCAATAAAATTAAACATGGATGCAACGCCACTTTCGCTGGTACTCTCGACTGCATTTAGCGTATGCAGCAAGCCCTTAAACTCCTAGGTTTTCCCTAGTGGACGAGTTGTGCCTCGTGAGGGTTTACAATGAATATACCCACAAAATTCTCTTCTCTTTTTTCTTTAAAAAAAAACAAATGAATAAAAGAGAAAAGAAATTCCCCAAAAGAAAATTCACTCAAATCAGATATTTTTGAAATATGGAATAATTGCACTTTCAGACTTTTCAAATTCCGGTCCGCAATTCTATTCTCAAAAACTTTCTCAAATTCAAACCAACTTGCGTGCATTGTGGGAAACTGTATACATCAAAAACCTACTTCGGATATTTTACAATAATGCTGCAAAAACATAATTTTTCCTTCAAATTGTCTGATCCCCTGAAATTTAGCAAAAAGAAATTTCCTCTCAGAGTTACTAAGATAGCTGTCACTTTACTATTTACTTCGGTTGGCCTCTTTTTCTCTCACTATCTTTTTCCGACGTAAGAGTTCTCAAGTTCATACGATATAAGAAAAGTTAGAAACCAGAGAGCAAATCTAGTCCTTGTCCTTCCCCGCACATACTCCCTTGCAAACTCTTACGGACACTCTTCACTCTCTTACTTTTTCCAACGTAGAATTTTCCAAGTTCATATGATATAGCAAAAGTTGGGATCTAAAGAGCAAACTTAGTCCTTATGCTTTTCCGCACATATCCCTTGAAAATTTCTACGGACACTCGTTGGGCCATAATTCATCTTTATTTTCTTTTGTTTTTCTTTTCTTTCCTGTGACTGTGCAATGTTTAGGTCCCTTAAGCTTTCTAATTAACCCATGTAGTGAGCGTTAGGCCAATGACTCGCAAACCAGATGGCTTTAGGGCACTAGTTATGGAAATATCCCTCTGGGCTTACTAGCTCGAGTTAAAAAGGCTACGAACCCAAACTAGTCACAAATTGCTCATTATATGCTCTTTTTTTTCACTCTTGTTTTTTCTTTTTTTTAACCAAAGTAAACACTAGGTGGCAATTCTCATTTCACTCGAATTAATTCATTTTGGTTCTAATATATACAATTTACTAACAATGAACTAGGAAACAAAAATATTCTACAAACTAAATTTCAAGTTCACATTGTATTCTCCAAAAAAAATTCCAAAAACAAACAGCATCAAAGCTTCATATCCAAAATTTTGAAAAATGTATACGTGTGAGTACGTGAAGAGCAAGTTTTGGTAATCTTCTGATAGGTTTTCTCCTTTAAAAAATGCAAACTTTCTTTTTACTTCCTTCCAAAAGTATCAAAATTCCAGATTTCTATATATCTTCAAATCGCTTCAATTCTTTTGAAAACTTTCTTTTCCAAAATGAAAAATAAATACCAACAAAAAAGAAATAAAGGTCCTAATTTTTAAAACAATACTAACTAAAATGATAAAACTGATAGAAAAAATAAAAAAAAATTTTTGTCTAAAATTGGACAAGCGTGCTTGTTCCCACCCCCCATCCTAAGATGAACATCGTCCTCGATGTTTATGCATGCAACGCAGAACTGTAAAAGTAACATGAGGAAATATAAATGTAAATGAGAGTAGAGAGAAAGTCACCTGAAGATGTGTTCGAGCTGCTCCCTGTCCAAAGTTAAATAAAACAGAAATACAAGAACAAAAAGACAAGAAGCTACTCTAAAAGGAAATATCTACTCTAAAAAGAAAAGAAACAAAAACCTACACTACTGGATTCGAAATCATGAGTCCACTTGGATCCCAAATGAAATTTTCCTCCACACAATTTACAAGAAGCATAGAAAAAGATGAAACCGTGTGGGTAGCGGGCTCAATGAACATAAGGACTGCATGTTCTTGTACACTGTATGGAAAAAGGACCACAAAGAAAATTTTTTCCTCCTTTCTTAAAAATGGATCTTTGAAAGATAGGAGAGGAAGTAATGAGAAACTGGGCGGCCCTAGGTCCTCGCGTGCCATAAATTCTTTTAAATTGATTTCCACAGTTTGTTTAGGCACGAGCTCAAAGGATTCCAAATTGTCGGACTTGGGTGTTGGATTGGGATTTTTATTCTCCAATTCTGTGAGTTTCTTTGAATAACATTGAGGGCCAAGAAATGCGAGGGCAATTTCTCTAAGGGTTGGATCATCAGATGTCATGAAGAAGTCAGTACACGATTCTAAAAAGTCCAGATCATCCGACTCAGAAATCTGAAAAATGGGGTCATCCTCCCAATTGTAATCTTCCTTTTGAGGCTCAGTAGGTTCATTTGCAGTTTCCTCAATTGTAGGAACATCAAATTTGTGAAAGACTTCAATGCCAAATTCATCAGAGGAATCGGAATCATAGAAAGGATTTATGTAAAAGGGCATAGATTCCTCTTTAATGAAATGGAATGGCCGGTACTGAGGAAAAGTGGGGCACATAGGCTCATGTGATTCATCAATTGGTTCATGCATCACACCATCATCCATGTACTCATGTACACCCTTGGATATCCTCTGTGTGTTTGTGTGATCCATATCTACGAGATTTTCAATGAATGTAGGATCATCTTTAATTCCAAGAGTGGCATTTTGTTTTCTCATTTCAAGCCCGGTTTGATTAATCGAAGTCATTAGGCTTTTCATGTGTTGTTCATTTTGTTGTATGGTTTGCATGGCATTGTGTGTGAACTCAACCAATTTGGCTAAAGTATCCTCCAAAGAATTCTTCAGGGGTGGTGGTGGTTCATATGACCATTCAGGCGGAGAGGGATCATGAGGTGCATATGACCAGGGAGAAGAAGGGGGTACATATGATGTATCCTGTGAGGGGTAGTCATACGACCCGACCTGAGTAAATTCTTGGGAATAAGAGACATGATCCATATTGTGCCCATTACGCCAATTGTCTAGTGGTTGATCATCCCAATTTGGACTACACATGATACCCATTTCATTATGGTAGTGCCATTGATTTGATTCAGCCCACCATGGAAATCCCACATCCATATTACAATGAGTGAATGATTGTGTGGGGCGTGGGTAATCATACAGGACCCTTATTAGTTGATCATCTGACCTAATCATTCCACTAAACTTTTCCATAAATTCCTCATTGTAACAATGATCATATTGATTGGCCCATTCCCATTCATAAGATCCAGCTGAACAATTTCTTTGATGTAACTTCTCAATTCTTTCTTGTTCACACAAGGTACGCCAAGACTTTCGGGGGCCATCAGCATTGGTTCTATTCCTATTGATTTGCCCATTGTTAAGTCCCCTCATGTTTGTGGATTTCCACCAATCCTTTTTTTTTTTTTTTGAAAAAAAAAAAGATAAAAACCTAAGTTAGAAAAAAAAGACGTCTAAGCAACTCCTTAAGGTTGAAAAGTTTCCTCTAGTTCTCCAATCCGGTCCTATGAAACCAACTCGGCCAGTTAGCCACCAGGAAGTGGTAGAGTCACAGATGGACCCGTTTGAAGGACTAGTTTCCTGAACAGACAAGCTGTCGCGCACTACAGGGGCAAAGGCTTTCTTAGACACCGAGAAGATTAAGGATAATGATTAGATCACTTTTGGTATACTTTCTTCCCAAAGAAGTTGAGACAAGTTGAAAAACAGTAACTTTTCCTGATTTTAGAAAGTTTCTAAAAATAGCAGTGATGTGTACTCCTATTTCTAGAAGATGCCAAAATTAGGGCGACTCATCATTCCATGCATGTCCTCCTATTTCTAGAAAGATGCCAAAATTAAACCACACCCACAAAGCAATGTAAATAAGGAAAGTTAGATAAGTTACCTTAAATGGCGCTCCCCGACAACGGCGCCAAAAACTTGATCGTGAGTTCCAAGTGCAGAACCGCGATGTAGTAATAAAACTGGTGAGACCAGGTCGATCCTCAGGGAGCAATGTGTTTAAGGTATTTTTTTTTCAACTTGACTTGCCTTAAAATAAAAATCTAAAACTAACCTAATTTAAAATCTAACAAATACAAACATCCTACTTACCAAAATTAAATTAGTTACAAACCAATGAAAGAAACTTTCCTAAATCTAAAATTCCTAAAATAAAACTAAAGTTGCTGCAAAACTAAAACACAAGTTAGAACTTCCAAAAATAAAAACTAAAATTAGAAAGTTACTAAACTAAACAATGTTAAAAACAAAATAAAAAAAATTAGAAACTTTCCTAGGTTAAAATTTCCAAAACTAGAAAACTTTTCAATTTAAAATCTTCAATTAAAACAAGTTTAGAAAGATATTTTAATTATGAAACCTAACGAAACAATCAAAAACATAAAACTAGAAACAAATTTAAAATTAGAAAGTTAGTAAAATTTGCAGAAAATAACATAAAATTGCAGGAAGTCAAAGGCGGTATAACTGAAGTTAAAGGCGGTAAACAATAGAAGTTAAAGGCGGTATTAACAAGAAGTCAAAGGCGGTATATTCACTTAATATTCTCTCTTAATCTAGGCCTAATAATTTCTTAAAGTATGTTCTTTATTTGGGTCGTCAATCCAAATAAGAAAAAACACAAATCAAGCAATCATACAACCATAAGAATAAGAAGAATAAGAAGATGAATATTATTGAACTAGTATGACAATCCTTTACATAAGATAAAAAAAAAATTAAACCAAAAGATTATACATACTAGGATGGAAAAGAATTCCTCCTTCTAGTTGATCTTCAAGGTTGGTGGTGTGGCTTTAGGGCTAAGCCTCCTTGATGACTTGAGATGTAGAGACAAGAGAGGGAGAGATGGAGTGTAGAAATCTAGAGGTGGGAGGTGGGTAATTCTTCCATGAAGAATATGGGAGAAGGGTACCATATTTATACTTTTTCAAGTCCTACTCCTTCTCAAACTTTAAAATATTAAAAATAATTAAAAAATGAAAGAAAAAAGGGCTCCAACCAATGCTTTGGACGTGCAATATCCTTGGGGATTTTTTTTCTTTTTATTTTTCTCTTCTTTCCTTGCTTGTTTTGTCCAGAAATTCCTCTTGGATGCTCCTTTCCTTCTTTGTCTTTGCCACCTTGCATTAAGATCTTTTGAGAGATGAAATAGGGATAAGAATCCTCTCTTAGAATCAGAATTGGCCCACATGAGGTGTAGAACTTCCCCTTTTATCTCTTTGCATCGTCAACTTTCCTTTTTTGGAAAGTTCTCCTTGTTGGCTCCTAACTTGAAGAGATCTTCTAGATAATTCTCCCTTGATTTTTTCCTTTACTTTTTCAATCAAAATCTGATCCAAAATCTCTTTTGGACGTGGAATAGCTTGCTTGGATATTTTTTTGCATTTTTTTTCAATTAAATCTTCTCCTTCTCAAAAATGAACACCTATGTGGCTTTCCTTGTCCATCTTTGATGAGATATTCTTCAAATTCTCTTCAAGATCTCTTGAAAATGTGCAACAAGTAAATGGACCCCATCTTGGATGTTTTACAAGTGTGTCCCACACATGTGCATGTGTGTGTGGGACCATGAAGCCGACTTTTTGCAATTTTCTTCTAATTTCCTTTTCTCTTCAATTCTGCTCTCCTTTCTCTTGAAAATCAATTCCTTGCCTCAATTCTTTACAAATGGGACCCATATAATCAATTTCCTACAAAGCAAATGTGAATTCATGTGAAAAGATAATTTTACCCCTAACACCACATATGCATGACTGTGGGCCCATTTCTCATGAAATGATAATAAAAATGTACATCATTCTTCATGATTTTGTATGAATGAACTAATGATGAAGAGAATTCAATTTATTTCATGAGAAAAATTATTTTCACAAAACTTTCCAAAAATAGACTTTCCAAAAATAGCAGGTTTCATGAATTTATGCAAAAAGTGTGATTTTTAAGCAATTTATGCAGAAAAATATAAAGATGAATTTAAAATGAATTAAACCATGATATCACACTAAATGAGGCTCTTTTAAGTTACTAAGTCCTTAAAATGGGTCAAAATGTGTATGAAAACATGCATTTTTAAAGACTCATCACACCCCCCAACCAGCATTTTGCTAGTCCCTAGCAAAAGAATGCGATAAAATATGAGGCTTCCATCCTAACCTAATCTAATCTTAAACTAATGCAATGCAATAAAATTAAACATGGATGCAACGCCACTTTCGCTGGTACTCTCGACTGCATTTAGCGTATGCAGCAAGCCCTTAAACTCCTAGGTTTTCCCTAGTGGACGAGTTGTGCCTCGTGAGGGTTTACAATGAATATACCCACAAAATTCTCTTCTCTTTTTTCTTTAAAAAAAAACAAATGAATAAAAGAGAAAAGAAATTCCCCAAAAGAAAATTCACTCAAATCAGATATTTTTGAAATATGGAATAATTGCACTTTCAGACTTTTCAAATTCCGGTCCGCAATTCTATTCTCAAAAACTTTCTCAAATTCAAACCAACTTGCGTGCATTGTGGGAAACTGTATACATCAAAAACCTACTTCGGATATTTTACAATAATGCTGCAAAAACATAATTTTTCCTTCAAATTGTCTGATCCCCTGAAATTTAGCAAAAAGAAATTTCCTCTCAGAGTTACTAAGATAGCTGTCACTTTACTATTTACTTCGGTTGGCCTCTTTTTCTCTCACTATCTTTTTCCGACGTAAGAGTTCTCAAGTTCATACGATATAAGAAAAGTTAGAAACCAGAGAGCAAATCTAGTCCTTGTCCTTCCCCGCACATACTCCCTTGCAAACTCTTACGGACACTCTTCACTCTCTTACTTTTTCCAACGTAGAATTTTCCAAGTTCATATGATATAGCAAAAGTTGGGATCTAAAGAGCAAACTTAGTCCTTATGCTTTTCCGCACATATCCCTTGAAAATTTCTACGGACACTCGTTGGGCCATAATTCATCTTTATTTTCTTTTGTTTTTCTTTTCTTTCCTGTGACTGTGCAATGTTTAGGTCCCTTAAGCTTTCTAATTAACCCATGTAGTGAGCGTTAGGCCAATGACTCGCAAACCAGATGGCTTTAGGGCACTAGTTATGGAAATATCCCTCTGGGCTTACTAGCTCGAGTTAAAAAGGCTACGAACCCAAACTAGTCACAAATTGCTCATCATATGCTCTTTTTTTTCACTCTTGCTTTTTCTTTTTTTTAACCAAAGTAAACACTAGGTGGCAATTCTCATTTCACTCGAATTAATTCATTTTGGTTCTAATATATACAATTTACTAACAATGAACTAGGAAACAAAAATATTCTACAAACTAAATTTCAAGTTCACATTGTATTCTCCAAAAAAAATTCCAAAAACAAACAGCATCAAAGCTTCATATCCAAAATTTTGAAAAATGTATACGTGTGTGTACGTGAAGAGCAAGTTTTGGTAATCTTCTGATAGGTTTTCTCCTTTAAAAAATGCAAACTTTCTTTTTACTTCCTTCCAAAAGTATCAAAATTCCAGATTTCTATATATCTTCAAATCGCTTCAATTCTTTTGAAAACTTTCTTTTCCAAAATGAAAAATAAATACCAACAAAAAAGAAATAAAGGTCCTAATTTTTAAAACAAAACTAACTAAAATGATAAAACTGATAGAAAAAATAAAAAAAAAATTTTGTCTAAAATTGGACAAGCGTGCTTGTTCCCACCCCCCATCCTAAGATGAACATCGTCCTCGATGTTTATGCATGCAACGCAGAACTGTAAAAGTAACATGAGGAAATATAAATGTAAATGAGAGTAGAGAGAAAGTCACCTGAAGATGTGTTCGAGCTGCTCCCTGTCCAAAGTTAAATAAAACAGAAATACAAGAACAAAAAGACAAGAAGCTACTCTAAAAGGAAATATCTACTCTAAAAAGAAAAGAAACAAAAACCTACACTACTGGATTCGAAATCATGAGTCCACTTGGATCCCAAATGAAATTTTCCTCCACACAATTTACAAGAAGCATAGAAAAAGATGAAACCGTGTGGGTAGCGGGCTCAATGAACATAAGGACTGCATGTTCTTGTACACTGTATGGAAAAAGGACCACAAAGAAAATTTTTTCCTCCTTTCTTAAAAATGGATCTTTGAAAGATAGGAGAGGAAGTAATGAGAAACTGGGCGGCCCTAGGTCCTCGCGTGCCATAAATTCTTTTAAATTGATTTCCACAGTTTGTTTAGGCACGGGCTCAAAGGATTCCAAATTGTCGGACTTGGGTGTTGGAATGGGATTTTTATTCTCCAATTCTGTGAGTTTCTTTGAATAACATTGAGGGCCAAGAAATGCGAGGGCAATTTCTCTAAGGGTTGGATCATCAGATGTCATGAAGAAGTCAGTACACGATTCTAAAAAGTCCAGATCATCCGACTCAGAAATCTGAAAAATGGGGTCATCCTCCCAATTGTAATCTTCCTTTTGAGGCTCAGTAGGTTCATTTGCAGTTTCCTCAATTGTAGGAACATCAAATTTGTGAAAGACTTCAATGCCAAATTCATCAGAGGAATCGGAATCATAGAAAGGATTTATGTAAAAGGGCATAGATTCCTCTTTAATGAAATGGAATGGCCGGTACTGAGGAAAAGTGGGGCACATAGGCTCATGTGATTCATCAATTGGTTCATGCATCACACCATCATCCATGTACTCATGTACACCCTTGGATATCCTCTGTGTGTTTGTGTGATCCATATCTACGAGATTTTCAATGAATGTAGGATCATCTTTAATTCCAAGAGTGGCATTTTGTTTTCTCATTTCAAGCCCGGTTTGATTAATCGAAGTCATTAGGCTTTTCATGTGTTGTTCATTTTGTTGTATGGTTTGCATGGCATTGTGTGTGAACTCAACCAATTTGGCTAAAGTATCCTCCAAAGAATTCTTCAGGGGTGGTGGTGGTTCATATGACCATTCAGGCGGAGAGGGATCATGAGGTGCATATGACCAGGGAGAAGAAGGGGGTACATATGATGTATCCTGTGAGGGGTAGTCATACGACCCGACCTGAGTAAATTCTTGGGAATAAGAGACATGATCCATATTGTGCCCATTACGCCAATTGTCTAGTGGTTGATCATCCCAATTTGGACTACACATGATACCCATTTCATTATGGTAGTGCCATTGATTTGATTCAGCCCACCATGGAAATCCCACATCCATATTACAATGAGTGAATGATTGTGTGGGGCGTGGGTAATCATACAGGACCCTTATTAGTTGATCATCTGACCTAATCATTCCACTAAACTTTTCCATAAATTCCTCATTGTAACAATGATCATATTGATTGGCCCATTCCCATTCATAAGATCCAGCTGAACAATTTCTTTGATGTAACTTCTCAATTCTTTCTTGTTCACACAAGGTACGCCAAGACTTTCGGGGGCCATCAGCATTGGTTCTATTCCTATTGATTTGCCCATTGTTAAGTCCCCTCATGTTTGTGGATTTCCACCAATCCTTTTTTTTTTTTTTTGAAAAAAAAAAAGATAAAAACCTAAGTTAGAAAAAAAAGACGTCTAAGCAACTCCTTAAGGTTGAAAAGTTTCCTCTAGTTCTCCAATCCGGTCCTATGAAACCAACTCGGCCAGTTAGCCACCAGGAAGTGGTAGAGTCACAGATGGACCCGTTTGAAGGACTAGTTTCCTGAACAGACAAGCTGTCGCGCACTACAGGGGCAAAGGCTTTCTTAGACACCGAGAAGATTAAGGATAATGATTAGATCACTTTTGGTATACTTTCTTCCCAAAGAAGTTGAGACAAGTTGAAAAACAGTAACTTTTCCTGATTTTAGAAAGTTTCTAAAAATAGCAGTGATGTGTACTCCTATTTCTAGAAGATGCCAAAATTAGGGCGACTCATCATTCCATGCATGTCCTCCTATTTCTAGAAAGATGCCAAAATTAAACCACACCCACAAAGCAATGTAAATAAGGAAAGTTAGATAAGTTACCTTAAATGGCGCTCCCCGACAACGGCGCCAAAAACTTGATCGTGAGTTCCAAGTGCAGAACCGCGATGTAGTAATAAAACTGGTGAGACCAGGTCGATCCTCAGGGAGCAATGTGTTTAAGGTATTTTTTTTTCAACTTGACTTGCCTTAAAATAAAAATCTAAAACTAACCTAATTTAAAATCTAACAAATACAAACATCCTACTTACCAAAATTAAATTAGTTACAAACCAATGAAAGAAACTTTCCTAAATCTAAAATTCCTAAAATAAAACTAAAGTTGCTGCAAAACTAAAACACAAGTTAGAACTTCCAAAAATAAAAACTAAAATTAGAAAGTTACTAAACTAAACAATGTTAAAAACAAAATAAAAAAAATTAGAAACTTTCCTAGGTTAAAATTTCCAAAACTAGAAAACTTTTCAATTTAAAATCTTCAATTAAAACAAGTTTAGAAAGATATTTTAATTATGAAACCTAACGAAACAATCAAAAACATAAAACTAGAAACAAATTTAAAATTAGAAAGTTAGTAAAATTTGCAGAAAATAACATAAAATTGCAGGAAGTCAAAGGCGGTATAACTGAAGTTAAAGGCGGTAAACAATAGAAGTTAAAGGCGGTATTAACAAGAAGTCAAAGGCGGTATATTCACTTAATATTCTCTCTTAATCTAGGCCTAATAATTTCTTAAAGTATGTTCTTTATTTGGGTCGTCAATCCAAATAAGAAAAAACACAAATCAAGCAATCATACAACCATAAGAATAAGAAGAATAAGAAGATGAATATTATTGAACTAGTATGACAATCCTTTACATAAGATAAAAAAAAAATTAAACCAAAAGATTATACATACTAGGATGGAAAAGAATTCCTCCTTCTAGTTGATCTTCAAGGTTGGTGGTGTGGCTTTAGGGCTAAGCCTCCTTGATGACTTGAGATGTAGAGACAAGAGAGGGAGAGATGGAGTGTAGAAATCTAGAGGTGGGAGGTGGGTAATTCTTCCATGAAGAATATGGGAGAAGGGTACCATATTTATACTTTTTCAAGTCCTACTCCTTCTCAAACTTTAAAATATTAAAAATAATTAAAAAATGAAAGAAAAAAGGGCTCCAACCAATGCTTTGGACGTGCAATATCCTTGGGGATTTTTTTTCTTTTTATTTTTCTCTTCTTTCCTTGCTTGTTTTGTCCAGAAATTCCTCTTGGATGCTCCTTTCCTTCTTTGTCTTTGCCACCTTGCATTAAGATCTTTTGAGAGATGAAATAGGGATAAGAATCCTCTCTTAGAATCAGAATTGGCCCACATGAGGTGTAGAACTTCCCCTTTTATCTCTTTGCATCGTCAACTTTCCTTTTTTGGAAAGTTCTCCTTGTTGGCTCCTAACTTGAAGAGATCTTCTAGATAATTCTCCCTTGATTTTTTCCTTTACTTTTTCAATCAAAATCTGATCCAAAATCTCTTTTGGACGTGGAATAGCTTGCTTGGATATTTTTTTGCATTTTTTTTCAATTAAATCTTCTCCTTCTCAAAAATGAACACCTATGTGGCTTTCCTTGTCCATCTTTGATGAGATATTCTTCAAATTCTCTTCAAGATCTCTTGAAAATGTGCAACAAGTAAATGGACCCCATCTTGGATGTTTTACAAGTGTGTCCCACACATGTGCATGTGTGTGTGGGACCATGAAGCCGACTTTTTGCAATTTTCTTCTAATTTCCTTTTCTCTTCAATTCTGCTCTCCTTTCTCTTGAAAATCAATTCCTTGCCTCAATTCTTTACAAATGGGACCCATATAATCAATTTCCTACAAAGCAAATGTGAATTCATGTGAAAAGATAATTTTACCCCTAACACCACATATGCATGACTGTGGGCCCATTTCTCATGAAATGATAATAAAAATGTACATCATTCTTCATGATTTTGTATGAATGAACTAATGATGAAGAGAATTCAATTTATTTCATGAGAAAAATTATTTTCACAAAACTTTCCAAAAATAGACTTTCCAAAAATAGCAGGTTTCATGAATTTATGCAAAAAGTGTGATTTTTAAGCAATTTATGCAGAAAAATATAAAGATGAATTTAAAATGAATTAAACCATGATATCACACTAAATGAGGCTCTTTTAAGTTACTAAGTCCTTAAAATGGGTCAAAATGTGTATGAAAACATGCATTTTTAAAGACTCATCACACCCCCCAACCAGCATTTTGCTAGTCCCTAGCAAAAGAATGCGATAAAATATGAGGCTTCCATCCTAACCTAATCTAATCTTAAACTAATGCAATGCAATAAAATTAAACATGGATGCAACGCCACTTTCGCTGGTACTCTCGACTGCATTTAGCGTATGCAGCAAGCCCTTAAACTCCTAGGTTTTCCCTAGTGGACGAGTTGTGCCTCGTGAGGGTTTACAATGAATATACCCACAAAATTCTCTTCTCTTTTTTCTTTAAAAAAAAACAAATGAATAAAAGAGAAAAGAAATTCCCCAAAAGAAAATTCACTCAAATCAGATATTTTTGAAATATGGAATAATTGCACTTTCAGACTTTTCAAATTCCGGTCCGCAATTCTATTCTCAAAAACTTTCTCAAATTCAAACCAACTTGCGTGCATTGTGGGAAACTGTATACATCAAAAACCTACTTCGGATATTTTACAATAATGCTGCAAAAACATAATTTTTCCTTCAAATTGTCTGATCCCCTGAAATTTAGCAAAAAGAAATTTCCTCTCAGAGTTACTAAGATAGCTGTCACTTTACTATTTACTTCGGTTGGCCTCTTTTTCTCTCACTATCTTTTTCCGACGTAAGAGTTCTCAAGTTCATACGATATAAGAAAAGTTAGAAACCAGAGAGCAAATCTAGTCCTTGTCCTTCCCCGCACATACTCCCTTGCAAACTCTTACGGACACTCTTCACTCTCTTACTTTTTCCAACGTAGAATTTTCCAAGTTCATATGATATAGCAAAAGTTGGGATCTAAAGAGCAAACTTAGTCCTTATGCTTTTCCGCACATATCCCTTGAAAATTTCTACGGACACTCGTTGGGCCATAATTCATCTTTATTTTCTTTTGTTTTTCTTTTCTTTCCTGTGACTGTGCAATGTTTAGGTCCCTTAAGCTTTCTAATTAACCCATGTAGTGAGCGTTAGGCCAATGACTCGCAAACCAGATGGCTTTAGGGCACTAGTTATGGAAATATCCCTCTGGGCTTACTAGCTCGAGTTAAAAAGGCTACGAACCCAAACTAGTCACAAATTGCTCATCATATGCTCTTTTTTTTCACTCTTGCTTTTTCTTTTTTTTAACCAAAGTAAACACTAGGTGGCAATTCTCATTTCACTCGAATTAATTCATTTTGGTTCTAATATATACAATTTACTAACAATGAACTAGGAAACAAAAATATTCTACAAACTAAATTTCAAGTTCACATTGTATTCTCCAAAAAAAATTCCAAAAACAAACAGCATCAAAGCTTCATATCCAAAATTTTGAAAAATGTATACGTGTGTGTTCGTGAAGAGCAAGTTTTGGTAATCTTCTGATAGGTTTTCTCCTTTAAAAAATGCAAACTTTCTTTTTACTTCCTTCCAAAAGTATCAAAATTCCAGATTTCTATATATCTTCAAATCGCTTCAATTCTTTTGAAAACTTTCTTTTCCAAAATGAAAAATAAATACCAACAAAAAAGAAATAAAGGTCCTAATTTTTAAAACAAAACTAACTAAAATGATAAAACTGATAGAAAAAATAAAAAAAAAATTTTGTCTAAAATTGGACAAGCGTGCTTGTTCCCACCCCCCATCCTAAGATGAACATCGTCCTCGATGTTTATGCATGCAACGCAGAACTGTAAAAGTAACATGAGGAAATATAAATGTAAATGAGAGTAGAGAGAAAGTCACCTGAAGATGTGTTCGAGCTGCTCCCTGTCCAAAGTTAAATAAAACAGAAATACAAGAACAAAAAGACAAGAAGCTACTCTAAAAGGAAATATCTACTCTAAAAAGAAAAGAAACAAAAACCTACACTACTGGATTCGAAATCATGAGTCCACTTGGATCCCAAATGAAATTTTCCTCCACACAATTTACAAGAAGCATAGAAAAAGATGAAACCGTGTGGGTAGCGGGCTCAATGAACATAAGGACTGCATGTTCTTGTACACTGTATGGAAAAAGGACCACAAAGAAAATTTTTTCCTCCTTTCTTAAAAATGGATCTTTGAAAGATAGGAGAGGAAGTAATGAGAAACTGGGCGGCCCTAGGTCCTCGCGTGCCATAAATTCTTTTAAATTGATTTCCACAGTTTGTTTAGGCACGGGCTCAAAGGATTCCAAATTGTCGGACTTGGGTGTTGGAATGGGATTTTTATTCTCCAATTCTGTGAGTTTCTTTGAATAACATTGAGGGCCAAGAAATGCGAGGGCAATTTCTCTAAGGGTTGGATCATCAGATGTCATGAAGAAGTCAGTACACGATTCTAAAAAGTCCAGATCATCCGACTCAGAAATCTGAAAAATGGGGTCATCCTCCCAATTGTAATCTTCCTTTTGAGGCTCAGTAGGTTCATTTGCAGTTTCCTCAATTGTAGGAACATCAAATTTGTGAAAGACTTCAATGCCAAATTCATCAGAGGAATCGGAATCATAGAAAGGATTTATGTAAAAGGGCATAGATTCCTCTTTAATGAAATGGAATGGCCGGTACTGAGGAAAAGTGGGGCACATAGGCTCATGTGATTCATCAATTGGTTCATGCATCACACCATCATCCATGTACTCATGTACACCCTTGGATATCCTCTGTGTGTTTGTGTGATCCATATCTACGAGATTTTCAATGAATGTAGGATCATCTTTAATTCCAAGAGTGGCATTTTGTTTTCTCATTTCAAGCCCGGTTTGATTAATCGAAGTCATTAGGCTTTTCATGTGTTGTTCATTTTGTTGTATGGTTTGCATGGCATTGTGTGTGAACTCAACCAATTTGGCTAAAGTATCCTCCAAAGAATTCTTCAGGGGTGGTGGTGGTTCATATGACCATTCAGGCGGAGAGGGATCATGAGGTGCATATGACCAGGGAGAAGAAGGGGGTACATATGATGTATCCTGTGAGGGGTAGTCATACGACCCGACCTGAGTAAATTCTTGGGAATAAGAGACATGATCCATATTGTGCCCATTACGCCAATTGTCTAGTGGTTGATCATCCCAATTTGGACTACACATGATACCCATTTCATTATGGTAGTGCCATTGATTTGATTCAGCCCACCATGGAAATCCCACATCCATATTACAATGAGTGAATGATTGTGTGGGGCGTGGGTAATCATACAGGACCCTTATTAGTTGATCATCTGACCTAATCATTCCACTAAACTTTTCCATAAATTCCTCATTGTAACAATGATCATATTGATTGGCCCATTCCCATTCATAAGATCCAGCTGAACAATTTCTTTGATGTAACTTCTCAATTCTTTCTTGTTCACACAAGGTACGCTAAGACTTTCGGGGGCCATCAGCATTGGTTCTATTCCTATTGATTTGCCCATTGTTAAGTCCCCTCATGTTTGTGGATTTCCACCAATCCTTTTTTTTTTTTTTTGAAAAAAAAAAAGATAAAAACCTAAGTTAGAAAAAAAAGACGTCTAAGCAACTCCTTAAGGTTGAAAAGTTTCCTCTAGTTCTCCAATCCGGTCCTATGAAACCAACTCGGCCAGTTAGCCACCAGGAAGTGGTAGAGTCACAGATGGACCCGTTTGAAGGACTAGTTTCCTGAACAGACAAGCTGTCGCGCACTACAGGGGCAAAGGCTTTCTTAGACACCGAGAAGATTAAGGATAATGATTAGATCACTTTTGGTATACTTTCTTCCCAAAGAAGTTGAGACAAGTTGAAAAACAGTAACTTTTCCTGATTTTAGAAAGTTTCTAAAAATAGCAGTGATGTGTACTCCTATTTCTAGAAGATGCCAAAATTAGGGCGACTCATCATTCCATGCATGTCCTCCTATTTCTAGAAAGATGCCAAAATTAAACCACACCCACAAAGCAATGTAAATAAGGAAAGTTAGATAAGTTACCTTAAATGGCGCTCCCCGACAACGGCGCCAAAAACTTGATCGTGAGTTCCAAGTGCAGAACCGCGATGTAGTAATAAAACTGGTGAGACCAGGTCGATCCTCAGGGAGCAATGTGTTTAAGGTATTTTTTTTTCAACTTGACTTGCCTTAAAATAAAAATCTAAAACTAACCTAATTTAAAATCTAACAAATACAAACATCCTACTTACCAAAATTAAATTAGTTACAAACCAATGAAAGAAACTTTCCTAAATCTAAAATTCCTAAAATAAAACTAAAGTTGCTGCAAAACTAAAACACAAGTTAGAACTTCCAAAAATAAAAACTAAAATTAGAAAGTTACTAAACTAAACAATGTTAAAAACAAAATAAAAAAAATTAGAAACTTTCCTAGGTTAAAATTTCCAAAACTAGAAAACTTTTCAATTTAAAATCTTCAATTAAAACAAGTTTAGAAAGATATTTTAATTATGAAACCTAACGAAACAATCAAAAACATAAAACTAGAAACAAATTTAAAATTAGAAAGTTAGTAAAATTTGCAGAAAATAACATAAAATTGCAGGAAGTCAAAGGCGGTATAACTGAAGTTAAAGGCGGTAAACAATAGAAGTTAAAGGCGGTATTAACAAGAAGTCAAAGGCGGTATATTCACTTAATATTCTCTCTTAATCTAGGCCTAATAATTTCTTAAAGTATGTTCTTTATTTGGGTCGTCAATCCAAATAAGAAAAAACACAAATCAAGCAATCATACAACCATAAGAATAAGAAGAATAAGAAGATGAATATTATTGAACTAGTATGACAATCCTTTACATAAGATAAAAAAAAAATTAAACCAAAAGATTATACATACTAGGATGGAAAAGAATTCCTCCTTCTAGTTGATCTTCAAGGTTGGTGGTGTGGCTTTAGGGCTAAGCCTCCTTGATGACTTGAGATGTAGAGACAAGAGAGGGAGAGATGGAGTGTAGAAATCTAGAGGTGGGAGGTGGGTAATTCTTCCATGAAGAATATGGGAGAAGGGTACCATATTTATACTTTTTCAAGTCCTACTCCTTCTCAAACTTTAAAATATTAAAAATAATTAAAAAATGAAAGAAAAAAGGGCTCCAACCAATGCTTTGGACGTGCAATATCCTTGGGGATTTTTTTTCTTTTTATTTTTCTCTTCTTTCCTTGCTTGTTTTGTCCAGAAATTCCTCTTGGATGCTCCTTTCCTTCTTTGTCTTTGCCACCTTGCATTAAGATCTTTTGAGAGATGAAATAGGGATAAGAATCCTCTCTTAGAATCAGAATTGGCCCACATGAGGTGTAGAACTTCCCCTTTTATCTCTTTGCATCGTCAACTTTCCTTTTTTGGAAAGTTCTCCTTGTTGGCTCCTAACTTGAAGAGATCTTCTAGATAATTCTCCCTTGATTTTTTCCTTTACTTTTTCAATCAAAATCTGATCCAAAATCTCTTTTGGACGTGGAATAGCTTGCTTGGATATTTTTTTGCATTTTTTTTTCAATTAAATCTTCTCCTTCTCAAAAATGAACACCTATGTGGCTTTCCTTGTCCATCTTTGATGAGATATTCTTCAAATTCTCTTCAAAATCTCATGAAAATGTGCAACAAGTAAATGGACCCCATCTTGGATGGTTTACAAGTGTGTCCCACACATGTGCATGTGTGTGTGGGACCATGAAGCCGACTTTTTGCAATTTTCTTCTAATTTCCTTTTCTCTTCAATTCTGCTCTCCTTTCTTTTGAAAATCAATTCCTTGCCTCAATTCTTTACAAATGAGACCCATATAATCAATTTCCTACAAAACAAATGTGAATTCATGTGAAAAGATAATTTTACCCCTAACACCACATATGCATGACTGTGGGCCCATTTCTCATGAAATGATAATAAAAATGTACATCATTATTCATGATTTTGTATGAATGAACTAATGACGAAGAGAATTTAATTTATTTCATGAGAAAAATTATTTTCACAAAACTTTACAAAAATAGACTTTCCAAAAATAGCAGGTTTCATGAATTTATGCAAAAAGTGTGATTTTTAAGCAATTTATGCAGAAAAATATAAAGATGAATTTAAAATGAATTAAACCATGATATCACACTAAATGAGGCTCTTTCAAGTTACTAAGTCCTTAAAATGGGTCAAAATGTGTATGAAAACATGCATTTTTAAAGACTCATCACTTCCCCTTAGCGTCTATTGTACGTCGCTAAACATTAAAAGAAGACTGAGCAATTGGTCATTGACTATGCAATGATCTCTTTCCCGTAAAGACTCATTCCAGCAAAAGAAGGAGAAAAAAAAAAGATGCTATGACATCCTCTCATTTCCTATTTCCTATCCAATGGATTAGGAATGAGTTGTTGGCATTTCAAGGCCGCTGGTAGCTAGATTCAAAGATCAAACCTTAGTAGCCAAGCTGGCCAACCAAATAAAAACAAAAGCCTTGGCTCGCCCCAGAGGACAAACTCAAAAGTTGTCTCCGCGCAAGATCACTAAAAAGTTGGTGGTCAAAGAAGATGATCCTGACTTGCCCTCAGCTTACATGGTCGGCCTAGGTTTTGCTCGAAGAGTCAGAGTATGGATCGAACTCAATCACAAGGGTTTGATTCAAACTCTCATTTAAGCAGGACTTCTGAAGGTATTGTCAAGATTGACTCTGAAGATGATCCCATCACAGTCTTGGATACAGAAGATAGCTTGTTTACTTCTCAGGCATTGACATTTTCCTACCCTTGTTAGTACACTATGTTTATGGTTGAGGAAAGTGGAACTAACAAAGACGAAAATAATGATGTTGGTGGTGGCAAAGAGGCCGGCAAAGAGGATGTTAGTGAAAATGAAGATGACAGTGTCAGTGATGTTGTAAAACAACATGGAGCCAAGATTGACCATGTAACTGCCCAATTGAAAATCTTAATGGATAAGCTAGGTGGTTCGATTGAAGCTCAAGCAAATCCTCTTTGCACCAATAAAAAAGAACAAGAAATGATAAGGAAGAATACAACTAAGATTGATTTCCTCATTGCTCAAATTAAATCCTTGATAAACAAGATGATGGTTGTGGGATCTTTTGGTGATCATTCGTTAATTCTGGGCCTTCACACAGATCTTGAAAAGCATGTACCTTTAAGGATGTTGAAGAAATATTGACCAAATCAATGGTGGAGACTAGGTTGAAAAAGTGCCCTCTGGAGTTTTATCTTGTTCCATTTTCAATGGACTATAAGCTTCCCACTTTCCAGTCATACCTTAGGAAGGGATCAGCTTATCAGCACATTATGCATTTCAAATCACTTCTTATAAGCTTGCTAGAATTGGATAAATTGAAAATTAGGCTATTTATTAGCACACTAAAAGGGGTCGCCTTTGACTGGTACAAGTAGTTGACAGAACTCTCTTTTATGACATGGCTGATCATAGAAGAAAAGTTCTTACACCACTTCCAGGAGTAGGATCAGACAGTCACCTTTGGCATGCTCAGTAGCACAAGGTAACTTTGGCATCACCTTTGGGATGCTCAACATATTGAGACTAACTAATAACCTGTCTTAGCAGTAGAGCCTAGACTGATCCTAATCGGCCTCGGCTCCACTACCAGGATGGATCCCCATTTTGAGGGGCTGGTCTAAGAGGTTTTCAAACCCATTTCATCATTGGTTTTTCACCATTCCTTAAAGCATCTTTTGGTAATTAAAAAGGGAGAATCTAAGGAATTTCCAATGCCCCTTTAATACACCAATTGGAGGAAAAAATGTATGCATTTCTCAATTGAAAATATTTAACTTAGGCTCATATGTTATGACCATTAACCGGACTCCCTTGGACCCCAGCTCTGGACTTCGAATTTGGGAAGTTTGGATCACATAACACCCTTAGAGTTTGTACGGAGGTGTGGGTAGATTTTTTATGAATCGAATGTAGACCGTTTGAGGATTAAGGATGTCTTTACGTGATTGGGCACTAAGGTTATATGAATTCTGACTTCTGGACCTTAAACTAGTGCAAGTGCATTTCGTGAGCACTCCACCCTACCGAAGAATACCTATAGACCCTAATAAGATGGTCGGTGGTATTCCTTACTCATCTCAAGTTTATATTGCTCATTTCGATCAAACTACACTCATGTCATGCACATTCACGCTTGGATCCCTCTCACCCTCTTCGTACCTAGACTTAAATGGGACGATTAGGTTGGAGTCATGCGGGGTATGATGTCCGGCACTTGTGTTGTGGTCGGAGACCCTTAACTGATTGGATCCTAGGTTAGGTGTTTTGAGGATTAGCTGGGGTTATCTTGATGCACCATGTCCACTTTCGGACACTGTATCCACCTTGTACCTTTTTACCCATTTTGGGGCATGTAATTTAATGTCAAAATGTTGTCTGATAGTTTCTAGACCTTAGGGTTTCTACACTTTTACTTGCAACATAAATATGGTAAGTGACCCATTTTCAACGAAAAAGGATTGTTTTCACTCGCTTTCTCTTGGAAATAGCTCGAAATGCTTGTTATGACTAGTGTACAAGGTTTTTACCTGTTGTGACCCCGAAGGACTATTCGTAAGTATGTTCATAAGCTTGATATGATATGAAAGTACAATATGAAATGCCAGTCAGGAATAGCTCCTCATTTTGGGATTTTGATCATGTTTAGCCAATTACTGTGATTAGTCATGATTTCAAGTGTTGGCACCACTGAGCTTTGATCGTCTCTTGGTTAGGCCAAGTCGAGAGTTGAATTTAGATTCATGCATTTGCGCCTCTGCAGATGGCTTCATGTTTCTTTCTCTGTTATCCCTTGGGCTCTAGCCAGGGGAGAGTTTCACGCTCCAGCTTTAGCTTTGAGGAATCCCTTTTCCCTCTCTGGCCACACATCATAACTGAGAGTGGATCCCTTTTCACTTAAGACACGCAGTGCATCCCAGAGTGAATTTCATGTTCATACGCGTTGTGTCATAGTCATGTAGCACAACCATGATGGAGAATTTAGCCACATGGATTGCCAACTAGCTCGTTACATATGCCAGCATGATTTTCTTTTTATTCATGATCCTTACATGCTTATTGTTCTATTATTATGCACAACATGTATA
This sequence comes from Sextonia rubra, assembly GCA_037013555.1. Classification (NCBI taxonomy): domain Eukaryota; kingdom Viridiplantae; phylum Streptophyta; class Magnoliopsida; order Laurales; family Lauraceae; genus Sextonia; species Sextonia rubra. The sequence continues at coordinate 8,531,633 of JASUAD010000012.1, read as the reverse complement.
GTTATCATGTTCATGCCCTCTATATAATCTGTTAACATGTTTATTACTCAATATTGCTGCAAGTATCTTGTGTAGCGTTATTAATCTCTTGCTAGATTGTTGTATCTTATTTGATCACCTTCTTGTTTAGGCTTGCTCACCCTTACCTTTGAGCTGAAGTGCGATGAGGCTATGGAGCCACAGGTATCTACGAGTATGTTTGTACCATTGATGTCACTTAGACATCATGCTGGGTATCAGAGACAAGTCACATTGTGGGGATGGTTATCGTTGATTGTGTTCTAGGTTTATTTTGGTGTATACCAGTCTAACCTACCATTTATGTTTATATATTTATAAATTTATTTTGAAATTTTAAAGATTGAAAGATATTAATGAAACTCCTTGGTTACTTGAATGGCTCATTATCTTGTGAATTTTATGATTACCAGTCCAAGTATTTATGTTTATCTTTGTAATATGGAATATGCGTTGGGTTGCGGCACAAAATCCAAGGGCCACGAACTTCAGGTTGTAATACCACGTAAGCTTCCATGAATTAGTTTGTTAGTGGTGGGGCTTCATCTTCACACATTTGGATTTAAACCTGGGGATTCAAATGCACAAACACTCCATCATTATTAAATCTTAATTCGATGCCCTAGTTTGGGGGCACGATATATATCAAGCTCGTATGGCTGGGTGTTTCGACAGGAAGGTCAAATATAGAGCTTACAAGAAATGAGACTTAGTCCTTACAGTCAGGAGGCCCATGTTCTCCACACACATGTCCAAAGGAAAATTTAAATCCAATTAGGAAGGACCTTTGTTGTCAACAAGGTCCACTCCAATGGCGCCTATGCACTCCTTACACTTGAAGGAGATAGATGCATGATGCCTATTAATAAAAAACTCCTAAAGAAATACTATGCATGAATGTCATTGGTATACCCAAACCATGTACAGTGTATATTCTAATCCCAAAAATCTTCCAATTTCGGGCCTTACATCCTATGACTCCTAATCAAAATCCTTTAGACTTTAACAAAATGACTACAAGGATAATATCCTTTGGCCCTTATAGTTAATTTTCATTACTTGGATAAAATCCCTACAAGACCCCTTGTAACATCCTGTTGTATAGATCAAGTCCTTTTGCGGACCTTGTATAGCAGAACTTAGCTGTATGGATTAAGTCTTTTCAGACCCCATGTGGCTAACCCTCAGTTGTATAGAAAAAATCTTTTTGTAGACCCTATATGGCTACATTTGGTTATATGGAAAAAGTCTTTGTGAATACCTTGGATAACCAAAATCCAAACTAAACTAAAACCAAATGTTTGTCCTAAGGAACAAGTCAAGGACCCCGGAGAAAGCTCACACATGGGCACCGGATAATGTCTACTCTATTTGACCCCTTTTGACACCCCAAAAGGATCAAGTAATGGCTTGGAGAATGCCTCATACAAGGGCACTAGATAACATCTAGCTATATGATTCCTTTTCTTTTTGATTTGTAGATCCAAAATATAGCAAGTCACAGCTGCATATAAGTTTGAGAAAACAAACTATATCAAATAAACCATCTAACAAATCACATCAAACATCCATACAATATGAAACCAAACATTCCATACCAATGACAAATGGAACAAAAGGAAAGAAAATTTTCATTGATATTTATTTGAATTTCAAGTACAAAGAATGAAGTAAAAAAAAAAACTACATGGCCACCATGGTTAATCAAAATGAAAAGAGCCAAACAAAAGTTGTTGTAATGAAACCGAGTCCAGGAACTTCTCAAGTCGCCTCCTCGTGTTTAGAATTTCTTCTCTACGGATGAGCCCTTTGTAGCTCGCATAAGTTGGGATAGCAGCATCAATGTCAATCTTGTCCAGTTTGATATTCATTTCACTCTCGAGGGATTAGACAAAGTCATTCAAGGCTACTTGTTTCACCTTTACTTTGGCGAAAAGGCTATTTTTGCGGGCTTGGTTCTCTGAACTAAATTTCTCCAAGCCATCTATGGTGTTTCCAAGCTTTAGAGCATTATCTTCTAAGGCTGAAAACTGAATTTCTCCAAGCCATCTATGGTGCTTCCAAGCTTTAGAGCATTATCTTCCAAGGCTGAAAGCTGTTACTGCAATGTGGTGATCTATTGTCTCGAGTGTTCATATTCTTCTCGGTGCATGCTCATTTCTTATGCCAGCTGAACATTTGCTTCATACACCACTTTCGCTTCTTCTTTAGTACTTTTAATTTCAGCAGCCAATTGGACTTTTTCCATCAAGACTTCACCTTGAAAGGCCTTAGCATAGTCCACACCACTATCCCAGGTGACCTTTTGCTCAAGCTTGCTAAACAAGACTACGAAAGCATCTTGGAGGCTGCTTAGATTGGCCCTAGAAGTAGAGTGTACCAGTATCTCAGCTAATGCCTTGTAAGTTAGTTTCTTCTCAGTTGTAAGATCCTCTTATGAGATTGTATCCAAGGTACTGTAAAGCATCATCCTCATGGCTCCCTTAATGGAATAATTGGGTCTAGGGGCATCATCAAACAAATTTAGTTTCTGGTGTGTGGATGGACTTGACTCACATTCTTGTGAATTTAACTGAGTCTGAGAACTTAAGCGGCCATCCCCTCCCTTCTCGACATTTGCACCCTCACCCCCATGAACAGCCAATCCGTTTTCATGAATAGGGGATGAATCATGCAATCCCTATGAAGACAAGGTGGCAGAAGGATCCCAGTTTACATGTGGTGTCATTGTAACATTCAACAGTACTCTACGAGAACCTTCGTCCTCTGCATCTGAAGCCACATCCGATACTTTCGGTGAAGCTTGGCCTCTAATTCTTTTGGTAGGTGTCAGTTACCTTGCCTTAAAATGTACTTTTGAAGGTGTCATGGCCTTAGGTGGCGTGAAGCTGTGAGTGACTGGTGTGGTAGGAACATCATCTTCCTTAAGATCCGTAGCCTCATCTTTAAGAATTGATTTCCTCTGAGAAGGAAGGCTGGTCTTCGCTATGATTAGCTCTACCATAGAAATCCCCCTCAACTGGGATCATTTCAATATCAACCTCCTTTTCAACTATGCCGACGGGTTCAACATTTTGCTTTGTTTGAACAACAAGAGTTGCATCGACCCTTGGTACATTGGTAGATGTAGGTGATCCACTTTCGTGTGATCTTGATCTTAAATCAAGACACACCAGAGGAATCACACTTGGTACTACGGGGTCATAGTGCAGATGGGTGGGAAAACAATTGTTGATGATAACTCTAGATTGTTGTTCACACTCTAGGTTAGTGATTCTAAGAAGGAGGAATTTTCCACGGCCCTTCACAAATCACTCTTTGGAGTAATATTCAGGGATGTCTCGAAGTATTTGCCATGGACGGAAATGTTGTCCAAATTAATTGGAGCTTCAAGATCCTCTTTCTCTTTCTCTATTGGCTTTTCAATTTGTGACCCGAAGGGCATTCTCTCTGATGTTTGAGGCATTAAGAGGACACCTTGATTTGTTTGGGTATTTAAAAAGGAGCTAAGATAAGGAGCTCAAGTCAAGATGTTATTATAAAAAACTTCAACTTGAAAATTTCAAATCAAGGTTGACCCTTGGGAGTTAAGTCTACAACAATTCCCTCAACAGTGTTGGGAATTTCTCTTTCTTCCATCACAACATCTGTAGTTGGCCCCTTAGAGCCCTCTAATGGAATCTCTTGCTGGTCAACTTGAGGGATAGTATCTCTTTTTAAAGTAGGCATCTCTGGCTTAATGGGGTCTACACCACTCTTTGGTTCCACCCCTGAGACGTGCTCTTCTGCTCTACTGATGTCGACTGCTTCCCCGACGATAGCACCAAAATGAGCGTCGCCACCATTTGTATTCCCAAAAGTTAGCTCCATGGTTATATCATTGCTAGCTATGCTGTCAATGGTAGTGGTAGCACCCACATCATTGCTGGTTCTTTCCTCTGTAATAAACTCTATAGGCATGTCCGCGGCAACCTTTCCTCCAGACTCAGGCATCATCGTTGCTTGGTTAAACATGTCTCCTGCAAAATCAAACTCGATGTTGATGTCACTATTGGTTCTTTACTCTGTAATGGGTTGTCAAAACCACTTCTCCTCTCATCAGCATCATCAGAGGCATACTTTTCCACAATCTTGGCCACTTCCTGTGAAGCTCCTGCAAAGGCTGAAGTCTGAACTTGTGAGGCTACAAAACAAAGTGCGGATGTTAAGACAAAAAAGAGAATAAGTGAAAAATATAATAAAAGAGATATTTATCATCTCTCCTTTGGGAGTGATGAGTTCCAGGGCTCTTAGCTTTCCTCTTTTTAGATGGAGTTCCATTGTTGCTAGGAGTCTTGGATACACTCTCTGAGCGTATTGCCAAAAGCTTTATATGAAGAACTAGACCAGCTAGAGGTTTTGACAATAAAACCACAGGTGGCCTTGACTTAGCAGCTATCTTTATTGACTGTAGTGCCTCTGCTGGAGTTGGAGTCACATGTGCCTTTGTGAGAAACGAACTATCAACAACCTTTAGCAAATTCTGGCGAACCATGTCTGCCTTTGTGGCTAGATGCATGATTACATGTTCTTCTTCAAACCTTCTAGTTTGCTCGCCAACTAATACTTTGGTCTTGGCAGAACGAGAACCAGACCAAAAATCCATTGAAGCTCTACTGGCTCACCTGGCCTCAGTAAGACTTTCCCTCTTTCAAAGGTTTTTATTAATGGCCTGCTGCATCGTCGTTGTAGTAACATTGGGAGGAGGCAGGAAATCCTTATCGTCTTCACCTTTCACAAACGGTGGGCCGTACAGATGTTAGATCAGGCAACCAATCCAATTCACCATTCGTTCCCATCAAATAACCAAAATTTAAAATTCAATAGGTTAAAACGATCTTTCTTCAGATTCTCTCCTTCTTATGAACTAGTGGACGATGCCATTTGACATGGGGATTGCTTGCAAATGTCTCCATAATGGCAGTAATACTCTTGGCATACCATTGCACAAAACTACCTTTGTAGCTGACATGACGAAGATGTAGATAGCCAAAACGAGCTCTGGTACTGAATGTTTAATAAAATTCCCAAGCATTTCCAGCATCTTGCAGAGACCTAAGTGTGCCTTGGATGCAGCCAGCCACTCCCACAACAGCTTGGTAGAAATCAAATTATTTGCAAAACCTTACGGGGACATAAGGTTGAATGCTGATATAGGCATTCTTTCTATACACCAGATCCGCGTGTCTCAAGTTGAGGAGCCAACTTTTCTCTTCATCTGAAAGGTCAACCTCTCGACCCCCTTTTCTAACTCTATCAATTGGTGGCTCAATACCATTTTTTATGTTGTTTGGTATTTTAATGTTCAGCATAGAATAACAGTAGGCGACATAATTATTGAAATTACGTAAGTGCTTGTGTAATTCAATCATGGAGTGGGTGTTGATAAAACAGCTTCCACCCACCACACCTTCCATATAAATGCTCCCTAGAGCACCATTATGAGAATGAAGCCCTTTGCTGTGGTACATTTACCAAGTGTATATTCGGTGCTCTGCATAATATCGATTGATGGATTTCCCCTCTCTAACTGTAAAGGCTGACAGCTTCAACTCGGTTGACATATAAGCCACAAAAGCAGGACCGAAAGTAAGCTTGTATCCAAATGCCATTCAGAGTGTGTGGTATATTCAGCTAGGCCTGATCATGCTCCTCGCACTCGAAAAAAGGACATCTGACAACCATCCTGTCAAAATTGCAGCAAGCTAGCATTTCATCTTCAAATCTGGATATTTAGCAAAAGTATACAGCATGAAGTCTAGCTTCTCATGACAAACATGCTTCGGCAGCTTTTGGGGATCTTCATCAGGAATAACCTCCCTCCACTTGTAGTATCCTTTTTTAAAAAAGAAGGAGCTTGTAGTGGTTTTCACTTGCTCCATCCACAAGGCAATTTTCCGTCAGCTCTGACTGCTTGTTTGAATCAAATTTCAAGAGCAAATAGGAGATAATAAGTAGCCTGAAACTGATCATCCAAAGTGGCCAACTCTACATTTGATGTGATGGTCTCATCATAAATCTCGCCATGGGGTGACAAACCAAAGATCTTCTTTATCTCCCATAAAGAAAATCCTAACTCCATGTTCAGAGTAATGAAGGTGTTAGTTGAAGGATAGTACAATTCAAGGATAGCCTTGCATATGTGTTGGGAGGCAGCCGCCAGAATCCCTTGATATTGCTTATAGATTACTACACAAATAACTTTACATGATGTTAATTCAAGAGCCATACCTGCGATATCTCTCTGATTTGATCTCAGTCTTACAGCAACCCGAAAATCTCAAGACCTTCTACTGTATTCCTCTATGCTCGAATTCGCATTGGGGTGTGGGCCACTTATGTGAATTCTCTTTGCTCTAAAAAACGAGATATCTCTTGTTATATTTCCTAGAGAGCAATGGTGTAAATTTATAGGCTACAATAGGGACCTTAAGAAGGAAATAAGGAATAAGCTTCTTATGGAAATAGGAAACCTTAATTTGAACTAAATTAGAATCCTAGTTCCATCTATTACAATTTAGTCTACAAGAGAATTATAATTACACTCTTGTCGTTATTTTCAAAATAATGTTTCAAGTTTTGTGTTATTAAATGCTTATTAATCTCCCCACATTAAGATTTTAAATATCCATCAATTAAATAATTACTAACATCTATATTTAATCGATTTCTTTGTAATTCCTCGAGACCTTACACTTAACTTATTTGATATGTTGAACACAAAGTCTACCTGCAAGGTTTGACATAATCAGAACTTAGAAGTTTCATCAAGGGGATATCATCAATACCTATTACGGGACATGGTTTCCGTCAATAAACTAATATCTACCATACATGTAGTGTAGTTTCCAATTAACTGAGATTATTGACCCACAAAAGGTCATAAATAAAAATGCCAAACACTAAATGTATGTGTCTATTATTTATATTGGAATCAAGAGTACAAGCACTCATAATAACCATTTGTACGTTAATCATATTATATAGTCAGTATAAAGATAATAAACCCAAAAGCAGTTTTGTTCAATACACACAAAGTGTATTAGCATGATGAGTCGAAACTAAACCGTTTCCTGCAGCCAAGACAAGCCTGCTAAAACATCATGCTATAATCGTACCGATGGTGTGTCCAACTCCATCTAAATTGTCAATAATAATAACTTATATTCTATAAGAACAGACAAATAAGTCTTTTATGTGTAAGTTGAACTCTACACACTAACTTATCTACTTTATAAAATAAAAGACACGCACATACATAATAAATAATAATGCAACCATTTGCCCATACAGATTCTTATTAAGATGAAAAGACAAATTTTACTAATAAATAAGTCAGTGAAAGACAAATATATAAAAGTATATTTTTAGTATAAATTTCCAATAATCTCCTACTTAGACTTAAAACCATGCTGATATGTATTTCAACCCTATTTCTTCCACGTGACTATCAAAGCTCTTTGTTGGTAAGCTCTTTGTAAAAGGATCTGCCAAGTTATCTGCCAATGCAATTTTGGTCACAATTATATCACCCTCTATACGATTTCTTGTATGAAATGATACTTATGCTGGATGTGCTTATCTTTTTTTTGCATCTTGGGTTCCTTTGTATTCACAATAAAGGATTATAGGTGATTTTATTGAAGGTACTACTTCTAGATCCATCAAGAAGTTTTTGAGCCAAACTGCCTCCTTAGCTGCTTTAGAAGTTGCCACATATTCGACTACCATGGTAGAGTCAGCAGTACATGATTGCTTGACACTCCTCTAACTTATGGCTCCACCTCCCAAGGTAAATATAAATCCTGAGGTCAACTTTCTAGCATCATTTTCTGACTAGAAGTCCGAGTCTGTGTGCCCAATAGGTATCAAACTCTTGGCCTAGTAAATAAGCATATAATTTCTAGTCCTCTTAATGTACTGAAGTATATGCTTTACCGTAGTCCAATGTTCTCTCCTTGGATTAGACTGGTATCTGTTAACCATGCCGATGGTAAAGCAAATATCAGGTCTAGTGCATAGCATTGCATACATGGGGCTTCCCATAGCCAAAGCATAAGGTAATTCCTTTATCTTTTTGATCTCATCAGGTGTCTTAGGATATTGATCCTTGGATAAAGTAATTCCATGCTTGCAAGAAAGAAATCCTTTTTTGGAATCTTGCATGCTAAAACGAGTAAGAATCGTATCAATATAAACCACTTGAGATAAACCCAACATTCTTTATTTTTTATCTCGCAGGAGCTTGATCCTTAGAATGTGATTGGCTTCTCTTAAGTCCTTCATATCAAATTGACTGCTCAACCATACTTTAACCGAAGACAACACCCTAATTCCATTTCTGATGAGTAGGATGTCATCTACATAAAGTATTAAAAAAACCACCACATTGTGGTTGCACCTCTTATACACACAGGATTCATCAGGGTTTTGCTCAAAACCATAAGATCTAATGGCTTGATCAAAATGAATGTTCTAACATCTAGACACCTGTTTAAGTCCATAAATGAACCTCTTGAGCTTGCACAACATATGCTCACGGCCTTCAACTATGAATCCATCTGGTTGCACCATATAGATACACTCATAAAGATTTCCATTAAGGAAAACTGTCTTGACATCCATTGCCAAATTTTGTAATCGAGATGAGCTGCAATGAATAAAAGAATCCGGATGGATTTTAGCATGGCTATTGGCGAGAAGGTATCCTCATAATTGATTCCTTCATAATGAGCAAACACTTTTGCAACAAGCTTAGCTTTGAAGGTTTCAACTTTTCCATCCACTCCTCTTTTCTTCTTATAGACCCACTTACAACTGATTGGTTTTATCCCCTCTAGTGGTTCTATAAGATCCTAGATTTGATTAGAGTACATAGACTCCATTTTTTATTTCATAGCTTTTTGCCATCGTTCTGCATCTTTGTTTTGGAGTGCTTCATTCTAGTTACAGAGTTTGGTATCTAGATCATTAGAGACTCCATCGAATGACACTTCTAAGAACATATACCGCTTAGGTTAATGAACAACCCTCCCACTACGATGAGGCATATCTTATGTCTTTGTATGAGTAGTGTCATGCTGTGCTAAAACTAATCTTGGTCTACCATCATCAACATGCTGATCCGGCTCATCACCCAGCATGTTGGTGGGATCACCTGGAGTATCATCGGCTTGAAACTCGGCAATCCTCCCACTACGACGAGGTAATGGAATGCCGAATTCTCCATCTTGTGGTTTTCTTTGCCTGTGCTACTGGTAATGGAAAAGCTTTGGTAGGTCTCTCTCCTCTCAATTCCTCTAGAACAATTCTTCTTTTGGGTTTGTGATTCATTACATAGTCATCTTTTAAGAATCAGGCATTGGTGCTAACAATGACCTTTTGATCTTTAGGATTATAAAACAAATCACCTTTTGTTCTTTTAGGATATCCAATGAAAATACAACCTTCTATTCTTGGCTCCAACTTATCTGTATTCACTTTCAGCACGTGTACTGGACTACCCCAAATCCGAACATGCTTTAAACTAGGTTTGCGCCCAGTCCACAATTCAGTAGGTGTAGTAGGTACTGACTTATATGGGACTAAGTTTAGAATGTATGTTGCCGTTTCTAGAGCATGCCCTTAGAATGAATTAGGCAAATCTGAATAACTCATCATTGACCTCACCATATCCATAAGATCTGATTTTTTTTTCTGCTACACCATTTTGTTGAGGTGTACCTGGTATAGACAATTGGAATGTAATGCCCTCTTATGCTAAGTAATCCCTAATTTCTCTAAAGAGGTACTCGCCACCACGATCAGATCGTAGTGTCCTAATACTTTTATTTGGACGCTTGTCTGTTTCCGCTCTATACTCCTTGAATTTCTCAAAGCATTCAGACTTACGGCACATTAAGTAAATGTACCTACCTTGAGTAGTCATCAATAAAAGTGATGAAATACTTAAATCCACCTCTTCCCTTGACATTCATGGGTCCACACAAGTCAGAGTGAACTAATTTCAATGGTTCTTTAGCTTATAGCCTTAGGCCAAAAAAGGGTACTTGGTCATTTTCCCTTCTAAAAAAGATTCGCAGATTGGAAGTGCCTTTACTTCCAATGAATCTAATGGTGCATTTACAAACAATCTTGAAATCAGATTTAGATTAATATGACTTAGGTGTAAATGTCAAAGATACGTTTGGTTTAATTATAAAGGTTTCTTTCTCTTACATAGTATGATAATTGTGTTATTCCATTCAATCAGTTGTAGTATGATAATTGTGTTATTCGATTCAATCAGTTGTAGTATGATAATTGTGTTATTCGATTCAATCAGTTGTAGTTTAGGAGAGATAGGATCAATAATATAATGGTCATCCACCAATAAACCAAAATAGATAAAACACTTGTTGTACTTAATAACAACAAATTTATTAAAATAAATAGAACATTAGTCTTTAACCAACTTGGAAATAGAAATTAAATCCCTCCTAATGGAGGGAAGATAAAGACAATATTTTAAAATCAAAGTCCTACCTCTACTAAAACTTACACAAACATCTCCTACTACAACTGTTGCAACTCTTGTAGCATCACGCATAGGTAAATAAATCTCTCCATTACTTAGCTGCCGGGTTTATTAGAATCTCTGCAAAGAATTGCAAACATTATTAGTAGCTCTTGTATCTACACATTAGATATTGGTAGATATAACAGCCAAATATGATTCAACAACTAGTGAATAAAATTTACTTTTATTGTTCACTTTGATGAGATAAGTTGGACCTTGCCTTTTCCAGTGCCTTGCTTGTTTGCAATGAAAACACTTGCTCTTAGGCTTTTTCACTCTTCCTTGAGGTCCATTGTCCCATTGAGGAACTGCATTACTATTCTGACCTTTTTTTAGTTTCTTCTTGTCTTCGGCTTAAAAACAAATCCTTTTTCACCAGTGTGACAATAAGTAGCTTTTTCAGAAATCCCTCAGTAGACTAACGTTCCTTGAGTAATTCCACTATAGAAAAATTAAGCTTGTTCATATTGTAATTTAGGCAAAATTTCTCAAAGGAATCAGTCAAGGACTAGAGAATGATATTGATTTGGGTCTCCCCACCTATTTCAGTTCCAAGGACCTCTAGTTCATTGAGGTGTCCCATCATTTTCAGAACATGCTCCCTTACAGAGGTAACTTTAGCCATCTTAGTATTAAACAGTTCTTTCATAGCAACTTGCCTAACCGCCCAATCCTGATCACCAGACATCTCCTTTAGACTATACATGAGGTCATAGGTAGCAGGAGAAGACTGATGTTGATGTTGTAAAACATTTGACATAGATGCCAACATGTAACATCGTGCCATCTCATCAGCCTTGATCCATTTTTTATATACCTGGATGGGCACCTCATTGGTACAGCCATCCACAGGTTTCTCTAGGCACACCTCAGTGAACACATATTTGTATTTTTCAATAGTTAGCATAATATCCAAGTTTTTTTTTCTAGTCAAGGTAATTAAGTCCAGTGAGTTTGTGTTCTTTAAGAATAATAGCAAGTGGATTGAAAGACCCATCTTAAATCTTGAGAATTACATAATTAACAAATTATGATGGGCAAATAAACTTTGGATTCAAATAAAAGGGAAATGGCTCCCTCTGCAATTAAGAAAAGAATCCGATAGCAATCTAAAACATCAATGCATAGTATGCCTCAATGTGAGGACTTCTACCATATTTAGTTTGTTCAGATAGCACATAATCTATTAGTGTTATTGTCAAGGCAACAAACCGTGCCAAGTAAAACCAAATAGCTGGCATGACTTTGATCCTATAAATAATAGCAGTGACTTAGATGGAGAGCATATTGTTATTTATAGCTAAGTATGCACCATCATTTAATTCAAGGTCCATTATTCTATATTTGGTCTTGTCAGATGGAGAAGTGACCTATACTAATAATTATCCTAAATCATCCATGTGGGATTTTGTACTGGAGATTCCACAATTAACTCATCCAATGAGGAGGAAGACTCCAAGGTCAACACATAAATCAATTACATCTCCTATAAAACAATGATGGATACTGTTGTAACTAAAAGGTTCCCTCTCTCACTTAGTTATTTAAATGAGGGTTTTTGTAAAACAATTCACTTAAGACTAGTTTAGAATCTTGAAGTAACAGGTTACCAAGATGTCTAAATTACGTTTAGAATCTTGAAGTAATAGGTTACCAAGATGTCTAAATTGCCTTATATTTTCTACTTCACCATTCCAAATATTATTAAATAGGTCTAATATCATATTTAGCAAGTTATGATAATAATGGATGTCCAAGCACAAAGGAAAAAAGAAAGAAAAGATAACCAGGAAAAGAGTCCTAGGTATCAAGGTCAAGTAGGATCCTTTGTCTTTTAGATTGCCATTTCTTCTAAACATACACCTCACAAAATGGGTCTTGGGGTATCCCTCGGCGGGGACTATATTTTTTTCATAAAGTTCTTCCTTTGAAAACTAATTCTTGCCTTTAGTACTTGTGTCCCTTCTTTAAAAAAATTACATTGACCTTAAGCCTCATGACGAATGGAGTTCATATGCTATATTAATATAATTACATTACCATGAAAATTTACATTGAATCCTAGGCCTCCGAACGAATGGAGTTCACATGCTATATCAATATAATTACATCACCATAAAACATTACAAAATATGTAAAACAGTAACCACGATTTGATTCGTGGGATTCATTCACATAACATACACATATGGTGACCGTGATAGCTAGATCAATCGCTACAAAATAAAGGTTAGATAGTTTTCTGCAAAACAAGGGTTTGTTAAAGCAAATGCAATTTCCATGTTTTTTTATAGCAACCTATAATCTTACTATGTTCTATTCAATCCATATATAGAATCAAGATCAATCTCTGATACTATTGTTGGGAGGCAGCCACTAGAATCCCTTGATATTGCATATAGATTACTACGAAAATAACTTTAGATGATGTTAATTCAATAACCATACCTGTAAGATCTCTCTGATTTGATATTGGTCTTATAGCAACCAGAAAATCGCAAAACCTTCCACTGTATTCCTCTATGCTTGAACTCTCACCAGGGTGTGGGCCTCTTCTACGAATTCTCTTTGCTCTAAAAAACGAGATTTCTGTTATTTTAGTTTCTAGAGAGCAATAGTGCATATTTATAGGGTACAATAGGAACCTTAAAAAGGAAATAAGGAATAGGCTTCTTATAGAAATAGGAAACCCTAATTCCACCTAAATTAGAGTCTTAGTTCCATAAATTACAACTCAGTTTACTAGAGAATTATAATTGCACTCTTGTCCTTATTTTAGAAATAATAATTCAAGCTTCCTGTTATTAAATGCTTATTAATCTCCCCCCTTTAAGATTTCAAATATCCATCCATTAAATAATTAATGACATCTATATTTAATCGATGTCTTTGTAATTCCTCTAGACCTTACACTTAACTTATTTGATATGTCGGACACAAAGTCCACCTGCAGGGTTTGACATAATCAAAACTTATAAGCTTCATCATGGGGATATCATCAATCCCTATTACGGGACGTGGATTCCATTAATAAACTACTATCCACCATACACGTAGTGTAGTCATCCAATTTATTGAGATTATTAATTCATAAAAGGCCTCACTCCTTTGTAAATCAAAATGCTAAACATTAAATTATATGTCTATTATTTATATCGGGATTAAGAGTACGGGCACTCAAAATAACCATTTGTATGTTAATCATCTTATATAGTCAGTATAAAGACAATAAACCTAAAAGCGGTCTTATTCAATATACACAAAGCATACTAGTATAACGAGTCGAAGATAAATTGTTTCCCACAGCCAAGACAAGCCTGCTAAAACATCATGCCAGAATTGTACTGATGTGTGTCCAACTCTATCTAAATTGTGAACAACAATAACTTATATTCTATAAGAATGGACAAATAGTCTTCTGTGTGTAAGCTGAACTTTACACACCAACTTATCTATTTTATAGAATAAAAGACACACACACATGCATAATAAATAACAATGCAACCATTTGCTCATAAAGATGAAAGACAAATTTTACTAATAAATAAGTCAGTGAAAGACAAATACATAAAAGTATGCTTTTAGTATTAATTTCCAACAATATGTTCTTATTGTCACAACACCCTATCTAAATAATGGTGTCCATGGCTTCAAAAATGCCAACTGCTCTCAAAATGTCTTCATAATGGCGCTTGATCAAGGTCATCCAATTCTGCCATCCTCCAGTGTAGTTAAAGTATCTGTGGGACATGTGCTTCTCACTAACCTAGATGTTACCATCCTCAGTATGGATGCCAAGTCCAACTGTCCTTAGTTATGAGATGGTGGTACCCACTTCAAGATTTAGAGTACAGGGATCCAAAGCTTCTACTTCAGATCTTGGAATATCTGGAAAAAAATATGGATGCCGTCACATAAACTTGCTAGTCTTGAAATGCATAAGGTGTTTTATCTAAGAAAAAAGGTAGGTTTGACCTCACCGAGATGGTCAGAGTCATTGACATCACCCTCGGGTACCTCTTCAAAGATTGAATGGTGATCACTTCATGAGAAGTTCCTACTGTGTCTAAGTAATGGTACTTTGCGCTCTCATTTAGTTGCTTCATTGACTCCATCATCGCATCGCCAAAGATGTAGTGGGGTTTGTCAAAGCTCACTTGATTGTTATTCACCTAATTGGTGTTGTTAACCAAACACCAATAGGTGTACAAATTCCTCACAGCCAAAGCTCTGGTTCTTTGATTCTTCAAATTGACGGCAAAAGCTTCATTTGGTGTCTTGTATCTGGGTTACTCTAGGCTTGGCTCTTGGAGTGGCTCTTTGACACTCCAGAAGATAAAGTAGCAAGAGCTTTGCCTTTTTTATCTAAAGAACAAAAAAAAAAAAAAAAAAAAAAAAGAGCTTCGGTAATAGTAAAAAATGGCTTAGGCATGAAACTCTACCGAAATTTCGGTGGCATCTCCCCTTAGCAAAAGGCCAAAAGGAGAAAATAATATTTAGTTATGAGCCCAAAAAATGGCATCCAGGCACATTTAATTCCCAGAATTGAGGCTCCAAGTTCAAACAGGTGTTCAAGTACCTTAAGATTTTTTTAAGAGGTAATTTGGTGTGCATTCGGGCATAGAGGATGCAATATCCAATGCATGGGATGCATGCATAGCACAAGCAATGCATGACAGCGTTTATATGCATCACAAGGAACAAAGAAGCTCAACATGTATGAAAATGCTACATGTAAAGGTAG
Organism: Sextonia rubra; assembly: GCA_037013555.1. Lineage (NCBI taxonomy): Eukaryota > Viridiplantae > Streptophyta > Magnoliopsida > Laurales > Lauraceae > Sextonia > Sextonia rubra. The sequence continues at coordinate 8,516,274 of JASUAD010000012.1, read as the reverse complement.
ATGTCATGTTTTCAATAAGAGAACAACATCAATTCAAAGCATTGAAGACAAAAAGTAAATGCTAAGGGTCTAATGGTAACCATCTCTTGTCATTTCCCGTGGTTTCATTAGACTTATTTGCAACTACTGGAGATTGTTTCATTCTCCACACTTAAAGTTAAAGCCGATAGAAGGACTCAACATTCCCAAGATGGCCTTTTCAACAAACACATACAAAGTACCTCAAACATTTACTTTAAGCAAGGATTTTATCTCGGCAACCAAAATCTCATGTGGGGATTAGCTATGATGGGACCATTAGACATTCTTGTGGGAGTTCAATGATGCAATTTAAATGCAAAGTCATTTCATGGACTCCTCACTCGGAATGCACATGCAAAGTCATGCAAAATGCTTTTTCAGTGTTTGGTGGTTTGTTTCCCACAAAGACGATCAACATCATTCGGACTTACTTAGAGACGGGTAAGACAAGGAAGGGTGAATTAGCCTTGGAAGTTATGGTTGAGAAAGACACTATAAAAAGTTCAAAATTGAAGTATCACTAGTGATCATACTCGAACTACATGTGATCAATTGACCAGAGGCTAGTCCTATTTCCATCGGTTTCTATATTAGTCACCGTCATTCATGAGATTTTTACTTCTCATGTTTATTGAGATTTAAGGGCAGTAACCTTCTCTTCAAAATCAATAAAAGAGCATCTTGGGCATGATTAGCTTGTTGACCATGGAAAATTCCCATAAAGGCCGTGGTGACCTAACTTGTACTTATACTATGCTAAGGATTAGGTGGATTGTCACTTCTCAACCTCCTACACTTGCCACCGTCTGTAAAAGGCAGGTGTGTGCTTTGACTGTGTCAGTGTTCAAGGGGGACAGATGGGTGTGCCTTCACTAAGTCCAATGGTGAGATGGTGAAGTCTAATGTTCTACCATATAAATATATTCCCCCATAGAGAGTTTGTTCACTTTGAATTTGTTGAAGTTCACTCGAAATCATGGCGACCGTGGTTATGCCCAAATAATGCTTTGGAAAAGTGAAGCACCATGGAATCCAACTCTTAGTAATGATAAGAGATTAGGATGCTCTCCATGAGCTATCTTGCATTAAGAGAATTGAGCAGATCAAGCACTGCAAAAAAATAAAAAAAAAAAAAAAAAAAAGGTGGCAAAAAAGAAAAAAAGTCTAGGTGTGACTGTGGGACTTGCTCGGATACTAATGGCTATGACCGTGGATGTACTCGGGCAGTGCCTAATCTGAGGAGATCAAGCACTACAAAAAAAAAAGTAGTAGAAAAGAAAAAAAATCTAGCTGTGATCATGGGACCTGCCCGAACAATAATGGCTGTGACCATGGATGTACTCGGGCAGTACCCAATTTGAGGAAGTTGCCATATAAGGAGCTCCAAAAGAGCTCTTACATCAAAAGTAACTTAGAATCATTGGAAGAAATTAGGGCAAGAAAGATTTAAACCCAAATCCCAACTCGCCGTGCGCAAAACCCCCAAAGCAGCAAGCAATAGGCCAAGCCCCACCATGCTGTGCATAAGCACCTTAAGGTTGGCAAACCCTTAGAGCATTGGTTTATTCCCAAAATGAATCCATGAAATGATGACAATTACTCATCATCTAAAGTATGAGAATGATAGAAGCAGTTGAAGCAAATCAAATAGGAAATCAAAACCCATGTTTGATGGTACCAGAATTTGGGAAAGATGAGAAGCAACTCCTTACTAGCCATGGCAGCTGTCTGCAGTCATCAAGTTTGCGCGTTGGAAGATTAAAAAAACCAAGAAGATGAGATACTTCAAGTTCTTAGAGCTTTGGTCTCTCTCTTTCTCTCTCTTTTTCTCTCTCAGTTAGTTTAAAATAGCGAAGTAAGGAGAAGAAAGAAGGAAGGAGCGAACTTCCCTTATTATATGCTCGTGTTTGGACACTGCATGCTTAAGTGGGAGGGCCCACACCACAACCACTACTATTATTACTTTACTCATTGACACCATGGGCTCAAGTAGTGAAGCCCACAGTCATTATTGTGTTGGGTAGTGGGACGCACTGCTAGTGGCCCATTCTCTCAAAATGTGGTTGTTGAAATTCCCACAGCATGGTGGACCCACTTTGAGCATTTGACCCCCACAAAAAAAAAAATAATAAATGGTTTTGTTTCAAAGCTAACATCACCCAAATTTCAAATATATTCTTGGGTTAAACTTAATTTTTGTGCCAAATTGTCATAAACTTCAAAATTTTCTAATTTTTCCAGTACCTCCAGGATTTTGTTTTGTGGGTGTTCCCCACAGTCCCCTTAGAAATGCTACTTTTGATATCTGTGAAAAATAGGGCATAAAAATAAAAATCAGATTCTTTATGTTTTTACCAAATTCCATCACCAAACCATTCATGATTTTTGAAACAAATTTAAATATTTCAAATCCAGACCTACAACCCACCTTGACAAAACTACCTTTTCATCAAGTTATTCATCCATTCCTACAAATTGGCTATTTCGAAAAACAATGATTTTAGAGTTATTCTTTCATCATTGTAGCTCTAAGGGGCACTTATTGACCCATAAAAAATCACAAGTATTACAAATGTTGCAGTGAAGACATCATAAGCAAATTCTAAGCCAAGGGTACATAAACCCTAGGATTGTGGGATGCCATGTCAAACACTATAACCAAATGTTCAAGGCTGTTGCAACTTACTTGAAAGGCTTCAGATGAACTCAGAGTGTACTAGCTTAAATTTCAAAATTAGTGGACTTCATTTGATCACTTAAATCAGCAAACATCAAATTTAAGGTTCTTGACTCAAACCCTAGAGGTCACTGAACACACTCAAGCTTTTGGATTACCAAAGTGGCTAAAAATCACATGGCAACTCAAAAACATACTCAGGAATGATGCTTCAAAGTATCAAAGCATTTAGACTTTATTTCAACTAAACTCAAGCTTTAATGGCAGTCTACCAGCTTCTTGGGGTCATTGTGGCAGTTGCCACTTCTACATGGAAAAACCAAATGAAACTTAGGGGAATCTCTTCAAACACATTCAAGGACTATCCTTTAAAGTTTCATAGCATTTGGACATCATCTGGAACCAAACTTAGTTCGGGTGGTTGTCTAGTAAGCTCTTTAGGGTCACTTTGCAAAGTGGCACCTTATAGAGATTAAATCAGCTGAAACACCTAGAGAAAACTTAAATTATATTTAGAAGTAGCTCTGCAAAATTTTAAGTCGAATGGATGTTGTTTAACCCATGTTCAACAAACATGTCAACTTTAGATTTGTGATCCCCAAACCTTAGGGTCATCGAGTAAAGTCATGCTTCTAGGTGACCAAAGTTTATGAGATTTGGACACAAAGCTTAAGTCATGTTCAGAAATGACTCTATAAATTTTCAAGCCAAGGGGACTTCCTCTGACCCTACTTTAGTTACATGTCAGCTAGGGGTCACTTACACAAAAACATTGGGGTCATTGACCAAAGTCTTGTTTCTAAGAGGCCAAAGCTGATGGAATTTGGGTTAGAGATGCAAAATGTGCTCAAGATCTACTCCTCAAAGCTTCAAAGTACTTGGACATCATTTGAGGGGAAAACCAACCGATTGCCAGCATTACATGGGGATATTGACTTAGGACATACAACTAATGGGTTGCTGATCAAAATCCTAGTTCCACAAACCTAAATCACATGAAATTTGGATGGATACTCTAAGATTCTCCTGACGTCAATTCCTTGAAGTTTTGAGTCAATCTAAGATCATTTGGGCCTTAAACAGATGAAACAATGGTCAACTTTCATGAAAAGTCAAAGGAAGAGTTAACCAACTTCAAAAGGTCAAAACATGATGAAATTTCTATAACACTGTCAAAATGGTGTTAGAAAATATCTCTCCAAGTTTTGTGAAGATCAGACATGGTTCGAGCCCCAAACTAATAAAAACGTGTCACATAGGTAAAAAGGCCACAATTAGGCATGTCCGTGACTGTGGCCACAGGCATGGAAACTTGTAAAGTGACCATGGATAGTTTTTGGAGGTTATTTCACTTTATTTAGAAGTGTAACTCCTTTATAACTTTTGGGAACTATCCTAACTCCCTTTAAAGTTTATAAAAGGCATAGTTGGAATTTGAAGAAAGGGTTCAAGCAAGGTTCAAAAACTCCACAACATTTCAACAATCATTTTCAAAAAGGATTTGGCAACCATTCGAACTCCACAAGCATCCAAGTTCCCTATGCTCATCTTCCCTTCACAAGCTTAAGGAGAGAAATGGTTTTGGGGAAGAAGATACATCTTGTGAATGCTCATGGAAACTAAACTCCAAGGCTACCCAGTGCCAAAGGATTTTGATGAGATGAAACTGTCTTTTTTGGTTCTCCCACTTGAAGGGTTGGAGGCCATCTCCAAAGTTATGAACAAACCTCTTTTGGTTCCATTCTACTCCTTGAAAACCATAGGGTCAGAATAATACAACTTTGACCACAATTGCTTGTACAAAAACAACCCTTCCAGATTGCACAAAGGTGATCCGTAAAATCAAAGTAGTGACTACCAAATATCATAGATGATTCGAAGAATAAATTCAACACTCTTGGTCACCATTCAGTACTCTTAAAGTCAGAGGACACAAGTTTCAGCACCTTGAAGGCACTGTAGAAGCAAATAGAATTGAAACAGAGAAAAACAATGGCCAGAACAACCACTATCTATCAGTGATCATTTGCCAGGTCACTAGTAAGGGCTCAGTGATAGTGGGCCATGGTCGACACCCGCCAGTTTCTTCATTTTTTGCATTTTTTCCATTTTTTCATGTAATTTTCTTATTTTTCCTAGTTTGGATCACACTTGAGACTAAAGGGAGGGGTTGTAATTTTTTAACACTTGTAAACAATATACATCTCCAAGGTCAGAGAATTGAACCCATGTAAACAAAAGGGAATTTAATGATGATCTACAATTATTTTCTCATTCTTCTGCATGTTTGAATGTGTGAATGTTGGACTTGTTTCTATTACATTCATCATCATTTCAAGTGCCTTTAGGCTCACTAATATAGATACGAATGTTCATGTCCATCCATTTATTGACATGCAAAAAAGTTTGAAGGAAATCAATAATAATTCAACAAATCAAGAGTCAAGCCAAAGCGCAAACATAGCTTTAACACAGCAAAACAAAGCACAAATAGCTCAAGAATAAAGCCTAAGAATACATCTTGAATTTTGAAGAAGAAAACAAGTCAAAACACTTCAGAAAGTGGAAATAGGATAGATAGGCTGATAGAACAAATCACTAATCGAATGTACACTGGCCGACTGAAATAGTCAATGGCCGATGGTACACTATCAACAGAGGAAAGTGGCTGGCCGATAATTATAAATTCTTACAGCTCATTGAGTAGCCGATTGAGATCTAGTCAAATTATTTAGAGCCGATTTCAAGTTGATTAGCATGATCCAAGGACGAAGATTAGGCTGCCACCTCACAAAGCTGATAATGGCAGGGCAGTCGACCATATAAATACACAATTGGCTACCTCCCTGCGAAATAAATTTTACTCAATCTTCTCCTTGCCATAAACTATAAGAGAAGACTATTAGAGGCTATAAATACCCCCATGGGCACCCATTCCAAGACACAACACAAGGCACAACACACTGTTGATCCATAAAAAATTTGCAAATAATGCAGTGAAGATATTATAAGCTTTGGATTGTAAATTTCCAAAATTTTCAAAGCACTTGAACCTCATCTCAGCTCAAATTAGGTTCAGAAACTCTTTGCCAGCTCTTTGGGAATCACCGCGGGGCCTGACACTTCCACATGTTGAAGCAAGCTCCTATTTAACGGAATGTTTTCAAGTACATTTAAAGACTACTCCTCAAGGATTCAGAGCATTTGGATATCATTTGGATCCAAACTATTAGATTTTGTGGACTTAATCCATCAGTTGATGTAATAAATTGATTAATTTCTTTATTTATCAATAAAATCATGCTTTACTTTCATGAGATGAATGTTATTTTACTACTTCATGCACATGACCAATACATATGACATAATGGTTCATGAGTTGAACTGGGTCCCATTAGTATATTAGATGTGATAGATGTGCATGGATGAGATCGACACGCGGGAGATATATGTCATAAATCTTATACTTAAATAGCTTCACAACCAGTAATGAGACGGGCATCTCATTTGATGAGGTTGCAGCACTTTGATCACTATGAGATAGTGTGATTTGTCTCAATCATTAGAATGTAAGATTCTGGATCACGGTGCTAGTACATTGGATGTATTGAAGGACCATGAGATGCACCTTATGGAATTTTGTTTCAATAATAATGTATGCTCTCATAATTTCCTGGCAATAGGCTTTCAATCTTGAGACATTGATGAACTCAAGTTTCTATCTATTCATTTGCTTTGAGTCACCAATGAGTGAGGCCGACTGTAAGTTAACACCTCGGTGTCTTGGGTATGTGGTAGTAGAACTGTGGGAACGTTGAATGATCAAGATGGAATCTATCTCTATTACCCCTTGTGCCAATTAATGGATTTGTCATTAGTAAGTGCGCACTCATCTCAATTAAGAGTTAATTGGATGGTACTGATGATTACTGTGATTAATTGGGGCTCAAGGATAAAAAGATGTGGAACTTATATTGGAAAAAACAGATTTATTCCAATTGATCCACAGTTATTGATAGAGAGGCCTACTTGTGGTAATTGGGAAGTTTAGGATCTTCATTGTAATTTATTCCTAAGACTGGAGTGCAATTGCATTTATATAGTGGTGTTATTTGCAATTAACTATGGGCCCGGATTGCAAATGAGATGTGGAGTTGCGGTGTTCCAATTGGAGTAAGCTTTCTAAGGAATCTCTAGTGGTTTCCACGCTAGCCCAAGTTATTGGAAAATACTAATCCGACTTGAACTCTAGAAAGAAGGAATAGAAAGGAGAAAGTTGCTAATTGCTTTGGAAGTAAGACTTCTATTTCAATTAAGCAAGGAAGAGATTTAAATATATATAAAAATCTCTTGGACGTCCAATAAGATTCTCTCTTACGCCCAAAACCCTATTTGTGCAAGAGTTGCATGAGTTTCTCTTTCCTTCTCTCTTCTAATTCCTTGGAGTTTCAAATTGTGATTTCTCCTGGAGATTCCACCAATCTTCTTGAGAAAAGAAATCCAATTTGGGTCATAGCGTGGAAGGCTAAGAGGTGTTGAAGATTCTCATCATCAAAGTAGAGTCGCAACTTCTCCATTAAAGCACTACGAATCTCCAAAGGTATGATCTACTTCTTGCATGTCGTAGATTATTATGGATGTTTAGTGTTGTTTGATTCTATTTTTTAGATAGAATATTTACTGTACATGGTCACGAGATTGAGGGTAATGCATCCTGGATTAGGTTTTTGGTTTTATGGATAATTGATCCCTATGTCAAGTGGGTCAAAAGTATTGAAAATCTATCCACGAGACCCACCTACTTCCAGTACAAACTTGGTCCAGATGATCACATACCATGCTCTGTGGGTCCCTGTGCAGAATGACATCCCATGAAGATCAAATTAGTTGAAACTCTCAGAGGAAGTTCAAATGCTGCCCAAGACAGGTTCTACAAAATTCTGAGTTCAACAAACATCATCGAACCCAAAAGCTATAAGCATGTCAACTTGGGGTCAGTTCCCCCTCAAGCCATGGGGTTATTGACCAAAAGCCCTATTTCCTGATGTCCAAAATTGATGAAATTTGGGTGTGAAGCTTCAGTCATGCTCAGAAAATACTCTATAAATTTTCAAGTCGAAAGGACTTCGTTTGGTCCGAATTCCATTATATGTCAGCTTAGAGGACCGTAATCCCGAGTTATGGGGGTCACCGGCTAAGATCTTACTTCCAGAAGGCCAAAGCTGATAAAATTTGGAAAAAATGATCAAAGAATGCCCCAAGTTACTCTCCTAAAGTTTCGAGTTAAGTGGATGCTGTTTGGATAGAAAACAAGCTAACTACCTCAATGTAGGGTGAATAGTGACCTAACACGTGCAATGAATAGGCCACTGTTTGAAATCATCCTTCCCCAAATCCAAAGCTGATGAAATTTGGAGGAATACTCCAAGATATCCCCGATGTCAGTTCCTCCAAGTTTCGAACTAAACCGAAGTCATTTGGCCCTCAAACAGCTGAAGAAAGGGCCCACTCTCATGAAAAATCAACTGGAGGGTTGACTAATTCCAGAAGGTCAAAACAGGTTGAAACTTCTATGAAACACTGAAAATAGTGTCAAGAAGCATCCTTCTAAGTTTCGTGAAGATTGGACATTGTTCGGACCCCCAAACAGGTGAAAACAAGTCACAAATGCAAAAGCCCAAAATTGGGCCTTGTCCGTGACCATGGCCTGTTCATCAAGGGAGTTGACCAACTTCAGATGGTCAAAGAGAGCCAAAACATCTATGACACACTCAAAATAGTGTCAAGAAGTATCCCTCCAAGTTTCATGAAGATTGGACATCGTTTGGGCCCTAAACAAGCGAAAACAAGTCACAAATGCAAAAGCCCAAAATTGGACCTTGTTCGTGACCGCGGCCTATTCATCAAGGGAGTTGACCAACTTCAGATGGTCAAAGAAAGCCAAAACATCTATGACACATTCAAAATAGTGTGAAGAAGCATCCCTCCAAGTTTTGTGGCAATTGGACTTCATTTGGGCCCTAAACTGGCGAAAACGGGTCACATATACAAAAGTCCGAAATCGGGCCTTGTCCGTGACCGCGGCTTGTTCATCAAGAGTGTTGATCAACTTTAGATGGTTAAAACGATCTGAAACTTTTATGACATGGTCAAAATAGTGTCAAGAAGCATCTCTCCAAGTTTCGTGGCGATTAGATTTCGTTTGGGTCCCAAACAGGTGAAAACGTGCCGCAACTGCAAAAACTCGAAATTGGGCCTTGTTCGTGACCGCAGCCACGGTCACGGACCCCCAAAGGACATTTCCTGCAGTTTTGGGTGGTTTTTCCTCACTCCCTTTTGAAATCAAACTTCCCACAACTCCCCTCGACTCCCAAGAACCACCAAAAACCACCTGGAGCCTCTACAAAAAGAAGAATGTTTGAAGGAAGAAGCGAGAGAACATAGAGAGAAAAAGATAGAATTGAACGAATGTAGAGGCATTCAAGCAAGAAAAGTAGCAATCCCACGATCATTCCCTTCCATCTTTAGTTACCAAGGTAAGCAAAATGATTCAGAGGAAGAGGAGAAAGGTGGGGTAATTACAGAACACACTATGTTCATGCAGTAACAACTATTCGAAGGATGACGTTGTTATCTTTGTTTTTCTCATTTGAGGGGATTTCTTGGCCATTACAGAGGTTGTGAACGAGCCCCTTTGGGTCTCATTTTGTTCCTTGAAAATTATAGGTTCAAAATGACACAACTTTGGCTTCCTGTAATGCCCTCTTCGGACTTGAACAAAAGACAGTCCATAAACAAGAATAATGAATTACAAAGTTTTCAATCGATTCCATAGTCGAATTTGATCTTCTCGATGGTCATCCAACACCCCAAGATGTCATGAAAGAGATTTTCAACACTTGGAAAAGTTTGGAAGAACAACCAGCACGAACAGCATGAAAAACGGAGGCGAACATTGACTTCACGGTCACTGTCTGCCAGTGACCGTGACCCACGGTCACTGGCCTGGGGCAGTGAACGCGGGTCACGGTCACCCCCCTATTTTTCCTTTTTTTCAAATTTTTTCCTACTTTATGTACATTTTCTTATAATTTCCAAATTAATATCACATCTAAGACTTAAGGGAGGGGTTGTAAACTTTGTAAACTCATGTAAACAACCTGCATCCCCACGGTCAGGGCATTAGAACCCATGTAAACAAAAGGGAACTCAATGATGAACTGTAATTGATTCCCATTCTTCTTAACACTTGAAGTGCGTGAATGTTGGACACTGAATCCATTACACATTTCCACTTCACATTTTAAGCGCGATCACACACTAGTGCATACAACACTGGAAGCTGGGACCTTTGGGATTCACTCTTCCAATGGCATATCAACCCTGATAAGATAATGACCTACAAAGTGGTCATAGAAATCATGAATAAGTAGGAGGGAGAAAATCAGCTGAAGAAAAAAGGGATGTTGCCCAAGTATCCTCTTGAGTTTGACCTGGTCCTATTCCCTAAAAATTACAAATAACCTACATTCTAAGCCTATGTAGGGAAGGGGGTCTGCCTATCAGCATCAAGTGCACTTTAAGTCTTTACTTGGGAGTCCACCAAGCATTGATGCCTTAAAGATCTGCTTGTTCATTGGCATCATCTAAGGGATTGCTTTTGATTGGTATAGGCAATTGCTTGATTACTCTTTCATCTCATGGGCTGCGCTGAAAGAAAAATTCCTATTGCACTTCTACGAAGAGGATAAGCAATGACCCTCAGCTTCCTCAGTAACACCAAGAAGGACGGCGAGAAGTTTGCCCAGGCCTTCATCAACAAGTGGAGAGCACTATCCTACAGATGCTTGGAACCACCATTTCGAAAATCAGTGGTGGCTGTGCATGGAAAATCTTAAACCTGAAATCCATGCCATGGTAAGCCTAAAAACCAAATCACTTTCTAGGCTCATTGAAGTAGCTATTAGGGCCAAAAATGTCTGCAAAGAGCTAGATAAGAAAGAAGAAAGAGAAGTAATGCCTTTGCTTCAAATATATCTAGAGCGAGAAGAAAAAAGAGGAGGTGTTTAATGTTCAGACCCCTAAGGGACTACATAAGATCAAAGCATGATAAATGAATAGGATCACAAGGAGGATTATCAATAAGCAAGAATGCGAAGTACCCTTTTAATGAGGACATCGAAATCATCGTTTAAACCTTAGTTGAAAATGAGAAGATCGAACTTCTTCACTCCAAATGGCCAACTCAAGAAGGAAAAGTTGATGTTCCCAATTACTATGTATACCACAAGTTGGTCTAACATCCCTTGAAAGTTTGTTTCATCCTCAAGGAAAGGATCAATGAAATGTAAAGAACGAGATTATAACTTTCGACCAAAAGTATGATCCAGAGCCTGTCAATGTGATATCCTTCTGGAAATTTGAACCTATAGCGGTTTTCATTCCTTCAAAACCTAAGACAATGGAGTTTAGGTCATAAACTAGATCTAGCACAAAAATGGCCTAATACCCATCAACACCGACTCCAGGGAAGATCTTTGGGTTCGCCCTGATCTTGTCAATGATGAAGACTAGGAATTGGTTAAAAAGTAATCCTCAAAAGAAACAAAAAGGGTAAAAGAAGGGCTAGAAGGTTAGCCCATGAGGTCCAAAGACCTTTGGTGGTCAAAAAGGTTAAAACAACCCTAGAAGTAGAGGATTCCCTCCAGCTGCCAGGAAACCTTCCACATTGGCAAACTTCTTGATTCCAATTTGTGATAGAGATGAAGAGGACCCACAAATCTCCAGTTGCGACTGGATATCTTGGGCTGACTATCCCTCATGTTTTGAGAATAAGGACAGAAGAAGTTGACCTTTATGAGATGAGCCAGAGGATGAAAAATACTTGTTTGACGAAGTTTTAAATGAAGACTACATCTTCAATCTCGAAATGCTAGAGGTAACTATGTCCTTTTACAACCCCACTACACTGAAACAAAGTGATTGGCTTGTTAAACAAAGGGTAAGCACAAAGGTTTTGCCATAAGGAAATGCTGACCCCACCTACTCAATTGGCTAAACTAGTAATTTAGCAAAGTTTGCCTCAATAGTGAGCTCTAAACTTGAGTAGGTTATCAATTAGACTCAGGCATAATTCGCCTCAATAGTGAGCTCTAAACTTGAGTAGGTTATCAATTAGACTTAGGCATAAGGAAGAAGTGCCATTAACACCAAGCTTGATGGTAGCTAGCCCTTACTGTTAAGTACTTAAAAGTGCATAATTTCATATACATTTTGATCATTTTAAGGACTTATTGACTCAAAAGAGTCTCATTTATTGTGAAATCATGGTTTCATGTATTTTAAATTCATTTTAGTATTTTTCTACATAATTTACTTAAAAATTATACTTTTGAATAAATTCATAAACCTACCATTTTTAGCAATTTATTTTTGGAAAGTTTTGTTAAAATTATTTTTCTCATAAATTAAATTCAAATTTTAATCATCATTAGTTCATTCACATAAAATTTTGAAAAATGGTGTGCATTTTCATTGTCATTTCATGAGAGATGGACCTACAATTATGAATTTGTGATTTTAGGGTTAGAATTGTCTTTTCACATGAATTCACATTTGTTTTTGCAGAAAATTGATGAAATGGGTCCCATTTTCAAGAATTGAGGCAAGAAAATTATTTTTTTAAAAAAAGCAGAGAATAATTGAAGAGAGGAAAGAAATAAGAAGAAAAAAAATGAAAATTTGGTTACATGGTCCCACACACATACATATTGTGAGAACACACTTGTGGGACGTCCAAGGTGGGGCCTATTTATTTGTTGCACATTTACAGATAATTTTAAGAGATCTCAAGATATTTCATAAAAGAAAAGCCACATAAGAGACCTTCTTTGCAAAGGAGTACGAGTTAAAAAAAAAAAAGAAAAAAAATCCAAGAGATATCCCATGCCCAACACATGTTTGGGTTCAAATTTTTGTTGCCAAAAAGAGAACAAAATCAAGGAAGAATTATCTTGGAATATCTCTTTGATTTTGAAGATAAAGGAGAATCTTCCATGGAGGGAAAGTTGACAACACATAAGATAAAAGAGGAAGTCCTACACCTCTTATGGGCCTTGTTTGACTTCAAGAAAGGGTTTTTTTTTTTTCTAAAGAATCTCTCAAAAGAATCTCAATGCAAGGTGCCAAATACAAGAATGGAAAGAAGCATCAAAGAAGAACTTCCAAACCAAGAAAGAAAGAAAAAAAAAAAAAAAAGAAAAATCCAAGCGGAATTCACGCCCAAGCTTGAATATTCATTCCATTTTTTTCAATTTTAATTCTTTTGAAGATTTTATCAAATCAAGCGAGAAAGGAAATTTTGCAGGTTGAAAAACTATAAAGAGGACACTCCTTTGGTGAACCAAGGCATGGAAAGATCTCCCTTCTAGATCTACACTTCATCTTCTCCCTCTCTCTCTCCCTTCATCATAGTCCTTAAGGAGGTTTAGCCCTAAGGCTACACTACACGTTTGAGTTGCTCATTAGAAGAGGTTTTCTTTTCCATTCTAGCATGTATTATTCTTTGATTTGATTTTTCTATCTCATGTAAAGACTTTATATGCTAGTATAGTGTTATTCTTCTCAATTGTTTTCCTTTTCTTGTGGTTTGTGTGAATACTTTGTTGATGTTTCTTGCTTTTATACTTGGATTGATGACACAAGACACTAAGATCATGCTTAAAGTAACCATGAACCCGGTTAAGAGTAAAATTTGAGAAGAGAACTTCACTACAAGTACTACATTTAAATTCCTGTTTACTACATTTAATTTTCTGCACTACTACATTTACTTTTCCGCACTAGTACACTTAAATTACTGCAATTACTACATTTAAATTTCTGTAATTTTTTTTGCTCATGTTCTTTATGTTTCAATGTTTAGTTTTATGTATGGTTTTATGGCTAAAAGTTTTGTCATAGCATACATCACTTGTTGGTGAGTTCCTTGACATGTGAGAGGTGCCAAAGTAATCAAGTTTAAGAGGTGTTTGAACTGAATTTAAAACTCAAATCTGGGTGTGCAGCGAGGTGCCCAAATTTGTCAAAAAATAGTCTATATTTGTGGAAATTTTTGAAGTGACAATTAGTTCATATTTGAGTGCATTTAGTTGGGTTTCATTTAGGGTAACTTGTGGATCAGATTTGAGGACTTGAAATATTTGAAAAATTGTTATTTGAAAGATGAACTTTTGAAATATACAATCTAAAATGGAAGTTACAATGATATTAAAAAAAAAAAAATTCTGCAACACATTTGTTGGTAACTTATCATGTTGAAAACCCATTCAATATTGCATAGTTTTATATGGAAAGTTTAATGACTAGTCATGTTGCTGGAAACACCTTTCAAAACTGAGATTTTCATCTCAGGTATGCCAAAAAATCATGGTGTTTTAGATGTGAAAACAGTCCAAGAACGGCCCACATCTATAGTAAAATTCTGCACTGTAGAATTTTTGTAACTAGCTTCATTCATTTATACATATTTTTCTTGTTTTTCAATCTTTTTCCTTGCTGTTTTTTTAATTGAGTTCATGCATTCATTAAGTGTGTTCTTCAGCCATTAAATTTAGATTAGGCTTAGATTAGATTAGATTCATATTTTTCTTAACTTTTGCATCTTATTTAGATTTCTGCATTCGTTTCTCATGGCGTGCATTACATTGTTAATTTATTTTCTCACTTTCTAAATTTAGAACTAATTGCTAACTTTAATTTAGGAATTTGACTTAGGAAAGTTTCTACTTTAGGCTTTTTAAGTGATTTGTTTAGATTGTTTTCTTAAATTAATTTGATTCTAACTTAGATTTTTTTGATGATTTGTTACAATTTTTTTTGTGAAAGTTTTAATTTTAATAAGTTACTTTTTTTAGAATCTTTCTAATTTGATGTTCTAATTTGTGTATTCTTTTGTAGTCAATTTTAGACTCCTTTTTAGGTTAGGAAATTTTTATTTTTGGAATGTATTTGATTTAAAAATAAGTATGGTGATTGTAATTTTCTAGTTTTAAGTTAATATTAGATTTTATTTAGGGCAGGTGACAAGTCAAGTTGGAAACCTTATTTTAGCTCTCTACCTTATTTTAGCTCCCTGTGGATGGACCTAGTCTCACTAGTTTATTACTACATCGTGGCTCTACATTTGGACTGATGAATAAGTTTTTGGCACCATTGCCGGGGGAGCGCCATTTAAGGTAACTTTTCTAACTTTCCTTATTTACATTGCTTTGTGGGTGTGATTTAATTTTGTCATCCTTCTAGAAATAGGAGGACATGCATGGAATGTTAAACCACCTTAAATTGGAATAGGAAAGTGCATGGATTGTTAGAAAGTACACATCATTGTTATTTTTAGAAACTTTCTTAAATTGGAAAAGTTACTATTTTCAACTTGTCATAACTCCTTTTGGAAGAAAGAACACCAAAAGTGATCTAATTGCTGTCCTTAATCTTTTTAGTGCCTCAGAAAGCCTTTGCCCCTTAGCTCGCGACAGCTAGTCTGTTTGGGAAATTGGTCTTTCAAACTAGTCCATCTGTGACTCTACCACTTTGTGGTGGCTAACCTGACCGAGTTGGTTTCATTGGACCAGATTGGAGAACTAAGGTAACTTTTCGACCTTAGGTAGTTACTAAGTTGCTGTTTATCTAGGTTTTTCTCATTTTTAAAAAAAAATAAAAAAAAGAGAATTATCAAAATTCCAAAAAGAAAGGACAAGCCCTCCCAACCAATTTGGCAAAGAGGTTCAGCGCGTGGATTCGAAAGGAAAGAATCTCCTAGACCTTTAAGTCCTTTGAGATTTTTCAGAAATGGCGAGTGGGTCCAGTAAAAGTGATACCTAACTCAAGAATGAAAATAATAATGGGGACTGTAATGGTGTGGAGGTTAACTAGCCATGAAGGACTTCACGTGATTACTTGAACCCCGCACATCAAATTACACCATCATGTATAGTGGTACCCGAAATTATGCATCAATTTGAAGTCCAATTGGGCATGATCCAACTTCTACCTAAGTTTCATGGGCTTGACTCTGAAAGTGGATACTTGCACTTAGAAGAATTTGATGAAGTATATTCAACACTTCAATTACAAAATATAGTGCCGGATGTAATCAAACTCAGATTATTTCCGTTTTCTTTAAAAGACAAAGCAAAGGCTTGGCTCCATTCTCTTAGACTAAGTTCAATCAATAATTGGAATTGCCTAAAGACTAAATTTTTGAAAAAATTCTTCCCACAACACAAAACCAACACTTTATAGAGGGAGAACATGATATTCAGACAAAATCTCAAGGAACCCTATTGTAAGTGTTGGGAAAGATTTAACAAATTGATCTTTGCATGTCTTTACCACAGATTTGAAACATATATTCTCATCAAAATTTTTATTGAGGGTTTAACTCCTAATACCTGTCAATTTATTGAGATGATGTGCAATGGTCAATTTAATTAAAAGCAAATTGATGAAGCATGGGAATTTTTAGAATTAACGGCCGAAAACATGCAAAAATGGGCCTCATCTGATGGGGGCAGATCAATCCAGGTCATTGAATCAGTCTAAGGGAGGTAGATTATATCAATTGAACACTCAAATTGAAATCCAAGCCAAGCTTGCAGTACATACAAGAGAAGTTAAAACCTTGAAACTTGGAAAGAACAAGGAAAAAGTCTTGGTTTGTGGTATTTGTACTTTCGAAAATCATTTGTCAGCAGACTATCCAATTGGACCTATATTATAGGAAGTGATTCAAGAGCAGGCTAATGCTTTGAACTCTTTTTAGAAGCCGTTCAATATAAATACCATGGGGAACACAATCCTTTGTAGCGGAACCACCCCAATTTTAGCTAAAAGAGTGGACCCAATGCTACATCGGAGTTTAATCCCCATGGACCATCAAATTCTGGTGCATATGTGCTCCACAGCATAATACATCTTATGCACCACAAGCTCAGAATAGGTCATTGGAGAAGTTGCTCAATAGGCTGATACAATCTCAATAACAATTTATGCAAAGTGTGCATAATAATCAACAGATTATTCAGAATAACTAGCAAGCTATTCAAGATAATCGACAGGCTATCCAAAGGTTCAAAACTTCTATCGAACAAGTCAAATGTAGGCTTCAAGTTCAAGGGAAAGGGACCTTTCCCGTGCAACCTCTCCTGAACCTAAAAGGCCAGTTTGAAGTGAATGGCATAACTAACCCAAACTATCAAGAGCATGTTCAGGCTGTCACTCTACGTAGTGGCAAAAAGCTTCAAGAGAATCCAAAAAAAGATAAACACCTTGGATTTGAATGGGAAGATTGAAGAAAAAGATAGCATTAATGCAAAAACTGTTGTTGACATTGAAAAGAATCCAGACCCCACTATTCCTAAATTAGTTGCCCCTTTTCCTCTGAGGTTGACCCATCCTAAACAAAAAATTTCAAATCAAGGAATTTTGGATGTTCTTAAAAAGGTTAGAATCAATATCCCTTTACTGGATGGCATTAAACAGGTCCCCACCTATGCTGAATTTTTAAAAGATCTTTGCACTTCTAAGCATAGGGTTCATGTTCCAAAGAAAGCATTCCTCACTGAATAGATAGGTGCATACTTGACTCAAACCACTCCTCCTAAATACAAAGATCTAGGATGCCCCACTATTCCATGTGTCATTGGAAATCACCGGATAGGTCAAGCTTTACTAGATTTAGGAGCGAGCGTGAACTTATTACCTTACTCAGTTTATCTGCAATTGGGCTTGGTGAGTTGAAACCGACCAAAACTACGCTTCAACTCACTGATTGATCTATTAAGAAACCAAGAGGGTTAATGGAGGATGTTTTGGTACACATTGAGCATTTTTTTTTTCCAAGTAGATTTCTATGTGTTGGATACAGAACTAGTATCGAATGAAAGTGGTGAAATTTCAATCATTCTGGGAAGACCATTCTCGGCCACTTTAAATGTACTTATTAATTGCTGGAGTGGAAGGCTCAAACTTTCTTTTGGAAACATGACCTTGGACCTCGATATCTTTCAAATGTGCAAACAACCAAGAGATTGTGACGTCGACCATTATGATGTAGACTTGATTGGTACCTTGGTTGAGGATGATCTTGAGGAGTGTATTAACTCCCATGTTGCACTAATTTTTGTTGGGGAGGATATGGGCTATCTTGAGGATTGTCAAGATGACACCACTGAAAATGCCCATGTAGTATGGTAACCCCATTTTGAAGGGCTTGTACCAACAGGTATGATAACTCTTCCAACTCAAGTGAAACCGCCTCAACCTGAGTTGAAGCCCCTCCCATCGAACTTGGGATATTCTTACCTTGGGGACAATAAAACATATCCTATGGTTATTTCTTCACTACTTACGGAGACCAAGAATCCAATTGTTGAAAATGCTCAAAATGCACAAGGAAACAATAGCTTGGAATGTGGTTGATATTAAGGGAATTGATCCTTTAGTGTGTACATATCGCATCTACCTTAAAGATGATGCTAAACCATGTAGGCAAATGCAACGCCGGCTTAATCCTTCCATGCAGAAAGTGGTTAGGGCTGAGGTACTTAAACTTCTGGATGTGGGTATAATTTATCCAATCTTGGATAGCCAGTGGATCAGCCCTACCCAAGTTGTTCCAAACAAAACTGGTGTTATTATAGTCAAGAATGCCTAGGATGAAATGGTCCCAAACTAAGTGCCCACGGGATGGAGAGTATGCATTGACTATAGAAAATTAAATACATATGCATGTAAAGACCATTTCCCTTTACCCTTCATGGATCAAATTTTGAAAAGGGTAGCCGACCACTCATCCTATTGTTTTCTTGATGGATATTCTGGGTATAACCAAATCAAAATCGCTTGAAAGATCAAGAAAAAACCACATTCACATGCCACTTTGGTACCTTCGCTTATCGGCTAATGCCTTTTGGGTTATACAATGCTCTAGCCACCTTTCAGCGTTGTATGTTGAGCATCTTTAGTTGTATGGTGGAGTGTATTCTTGAGGTCTTCATGAATGATTTCACTGTGTTTGGCGATATATTTGAGGATTGTTTGAGCAATCTAGAAATGGTCCTCACTAGATGTGGAGAAAAGACCTTTGTATTGAATTAAGAGAAGTTCCATTTCATGGTTCGCCAAGGAATTGTTCTTGGCCACATTGTGTCGGAAAGGGGATTGGAAGTTAACAAGTCTAAAATAGATTTGATCACCAACCTACCAACACCAAATACTATATGAGATATCAGATCGTTCTTAGGGCATGTAGGTTTTTATAGGAGGTTTATCAAAGATTTCAACTCTATCTCTAGACCTCTTTGTAACCTGCTCTCCAAAAAGGTAGAATTTGAATGGATTGAGGATGCTAAGAATCATTTGATAAATCAAAAAGCATTCTGATGTCTGTACCAATTATGCAACCTCTTGATTGGACTTTACCCTTTGAGATCATGCGTGATGTCAGCGATTACGCAGTTGGGGCTGTGATGGGCTAGCATAAGGATAAGAAACCTTACGTGATTTATTATGCAAGTAGGAGCTTGAATAGTGCATAGATAAACTATTCAACCACTGAGAAAAAATTGCTGGCAGTGGTCTTTACATTTGACAAGTTCAGATCCTACTTGATTGGATCTGAGATAGTGGTTTTCACTGATTATTCTGTGCTTAAGTACCTTCTTTCAAAGAAGGATGGTAAGCCCAGACTTATCCGTTGGATCCTTCTACTCTAAGAATTTAACTTAGAAATCAAGAGTAAGAAAGGAGTAGAGAATGTTGTGGTAGATCATCTATTAAGGTTGGTCTTTTTCGATACCCCTGAACCGACACTAATCCATGATAATTTCCTAGATGAACATTTATTTGCTGTCTCACAATCCCCTTGGTATGCCGATATCGCGAACTATCTTACTACGGGCAATATTCCTGATCATTGGAAGAAGTAAGAAAAAGACTTATTCTTTTCTTAAGTTTGATATTTTTTTTAGGACATCCATATCTGTTTATATATTGCCCAGATCAAATAATAAGGAGATGTATCCTTGATCATGAGATACATAGTGTCATCTCCTTTTGCCATACACAAGCTTGTGGGGGACATTTTTTTGGATAAAAGACTGCTATCAAAATTTTGCAGTCAGGATTCTGTTGGCCCTCAATGTACCGTGATGCTCATGATTTTTGTCAGGCCTGTGATTGCTGTCAGAAGTTGGAAACAATCTCTAAAAGAAACATGATGCCTCTAAATCCCATTCTAGTAGTAGAACTCTTTGATGTATTGGGTATTTATTTTATGGGTCCATTTCCTCTTAGTTCTGGCTATATCTATATCTTAGTGGCTGTAGACTATGTGTCCAAATGGATAGAAGCTATTCCCTACCAAGAAAATGATGCAAAAATAGTCCTAAAGTTTTTGAAAGAAAAAATCTTTTCTCGTTTTAGTACTCCACGAGCCATCATTAGTGATAGGGGTTCACATTTTTGTAATCGGGTATTTGAGGTCCTGATTAAACAATATGGGACAACCCATAAAATCGCCACCCCTTATCACCCACAGACCAATGGGCAAGTGGAAGTGTCCAATCGAGAAATAAAAAGAATCTTGGAGACTACGGTTAGCCCCATTTGAAAAGATTGGTTTGCAAGGTTGACAGATGCTTTATGGGCTTACCGGACTACTTTCTAAACTTTGATTGGAATGTCTCCATGCTAGCTTATTTATGGGAAAGCATACCACCTTCTAGTGGAGCTGGAACACAAAGCGTATTGGGCCATAAAATAGTTCAACTTTGATATGGATAAGGTTGGGACCATGAGGAAATTGCAATTAAATGAACTGGATGAGTTAAGACAGGAAGCTTATGCCAATTCAAGAATTTATGGAGATAGGACCAAGATCTTTCATGATAAAAATATTTTGTGAAAGACATTTACCTTGAGCAGAAGGTCCTCATTTATAATTCTAGGCTTCATTTATTTCCTGGTAAACTGAGCTCCCATTAGACTAGACCCTTCATTGTGAAGGAAGTATTTCTACATGGTGCTGTATGGGGATGGTCAGATGTTTAAAGTAAATGGTTAATGATTAAAGCCATTATTGGACATTGCACCACCTAAAGAGGAAGAAATTCCTCTTGATGATCCTGTCTACAAGGATTAATTGGCCCCAGATCTGACAGAGGCCTCTTTTTGTGTATATTATTTATGTTGTGGTTTTTCTTTTGTTTTGCCTAACCTTGGACACGGAGCAGCAAAAACGCACTTTTTGGTGACTTTCTCCCTTTACTCTCCTTTAAGTTTCTATTTTCTCATATTACTTTTATTGTTCTGCGTTACATGCATGCATAAACATCGAGGACGATGCACATAATTGGTTGGGGGGTGGGAACAAGCACACTTGTCCAATTTTAGGCACTTCACAGGCACTTTAGCTAACTTTAAGTAATTTTTTTCTGTTATTTTGTCATTTTTTAAGGAAAATTCTTGCATTTTTAGACTTTAATTTTGGTTTTAGGAATTCTTTCCCACATTTATTTTACATTTAGTTTTCATTTATTTTTCATAAATAAAGTTTTCAAAGGAACTAATGCGATTTGAAGATATATAGAAATTTGGAATTTTTATACTTTTAGAAGGAAGTAAAAAGAAAGTTTGCATTTTTTAAAGGAGGAAACCTATCCGAAGAATACCAAAACTTTTTTTCCACATGCATTCACATATACATTTTTTGACATTTTGGATAGAAAGTTGTAATATTTTTTTTCGAATTTTTCAGGAGAATACGATGTGAACTTAAGATTTGGTTTATATAATATTTTTGTTTCCCGGTTCATTTTGGTGAATTGTATATACTAGAACCAAGATGAATTAACAAAATGAGAAATCCCACCTAGTGTTTACTTTTGATTTGAAAAACAAATAAAAAAAATGAGAAGCATATAATGAGAAGTTTGTGACTAGTTTGGGTTCGTAGCCTTTTTAAATCGAGCTAGTAAGCCTAGAAGGATATTTTTATATCTAGTGCCCTAAAGCCGTCTAGTTTGGGAGTCATTAGCCTAATGCTCGCTACATGGGTTAATTAGAAAGCTTAAGGGACCTAAACATTGCATAGTTACAAAAAGATTTGTTAGGAAAAAAAAATGATGATGAATTATGGCCTTACAAGTGTTTGTAGAAATTTTAAAGGGATATGTGTGGAAATGCATAAGGACTAAGTTTGCTCCCTAAATCCCAACTTTTTTATATCATATGAACTTGAAAATTTCCAAGTTGGAGAAAGTAAGTGAGTGAAGAGTGCCTGCAAGAGTTTGTGAGGGAGTATGTGTGACAAAGAACAAGGACCAGATTTGCTGTTGGATTCTAACTTTTTTTATATTATATGAACTTGGAAACACTTGCGTAGGAGAAAGACTATAAGATAAAAGATGCTAATCAAAGAAAACAATAAAATGTCTATTATTATAGTAGCTTTGAGAGGAAATTTCTTTTTGATAAATCTCAAAGGATCAGACTATTTGAAGGAAAAATTCCATTTTTGCAGTATTATTGAGGAATATTTGAAATAAGTTTTTGATGTATACATTTTTCATCGTACATGCAAGTTGGTTTGAATTTAAGAAAGTTTTCGAAAATAGAACTATGGACTAGACATTGAAAAGTCTAAAAGTTTGATTATTCCAAATTTTGAAAATATTCGATATGAGTGAATTTTCTTTTGGAAAATTTCTTTTACCTTTACTTTTGTTTGTTCTTTTTCTCAAAAAAAAAAGGAAAAATTTTGTGAGTATATTCACTGCAAACCCTCACGAGGCACAATTTGTCCACTAAGAATAACCTAGGGGTTTAAGGGCTTGCTGCATATGCTAAATGCAGTTGAGAGTGCCAGCAAAAATGGCGTTGTATTCATGTTTCTTTTTCTTGCATTGTATTGGTTTTAGAATAGTTTAGGTCATAATGGAATTCCTAATTTCTATTTGTAGTTTTTGCTAGAGACTAGCAAAATGCCGGTTGGAGGGTGTGATAAGTCTTTAAAAATGTATATTTTTGTATACACTTTGGACCATTTTAAGGACTTATTAACTCAAAAGAGCCTCCTTTATTGTGAAATCATGGTTTCATGCATTTTAAATTCATTTTAGTATTTTTTTTGCATAATTTGCTTAAAAATCACACTTTTTGCGTAAATTCATAAACTTGCCATTTTTAGAAATCTATTTTTGGAAAGTTTTGTGAAAATTATTTTTCTCGTGAATTAAATTCAAATTTTAATCACCATTAGTTCATTTACATAAAATCATGACAAATGGTGTGCATTTTCATTGTCATTTCATGAGAGATGGACCCACAATTATGCATTTGTTTTCTTAGGGTTAAAATTATCTTTTTACATGAATTCACATTTGTTTTTGTAGAAAATTGATGACATGGGTCCCATTTTCAAGAATTGAGGCAAGAAAATTATTTTCAAAAGAAAGGAGAGAAGAATTGAAGAGAGGAAAGAAATAAAAAGAAAAAAAATGAAAAATTGGCTCCATGGTCCCACACACATGCATATGTGTGAGGACACACTTGTGGGATGTCCAAGGTGGTCCATCTATTTATTGCACATTTATAGATAATTTCAAAAGATCTCAAGATATTTCATGAAAGGAAAGCCACATAAGAGACCTTCTTTGCAAAGGAGTAGGAGTTGAAAAAAAAAAAAAAGAAAAAAAATCCAAGAGATATCCCACACCCAACACATATTTGGGATTAGAATTTTGTTGCCAAAAAGAGAAGAAAATCAAGGAAGAATTATCTTGGAATATCTATTTGATTTTGAAGATAAAGGAGAATCTTCCATGGAGGGAAAGTTGACAACACATAAGATAAAGGAGGAAGTTCTACACCTCTTGTCGGCCATGTTTGATTTCAAGAGAGGATTTTTCTCTAATGAATCTCTCAAAAGAACTTCAATGCAAGGTGGCAAATACAAGAATGGAAAGAAGCATCAAAGAAGGACTTCCAAATAAAGAAAGAAAGAAAAGACAAAAAAAGAGAAAAATCCAAGTGGAATTCATGCCCAAGCTTGAATATTCATTCCATTTTGTTTCGATTTTAATTCTTTTGAAGATTTTATCAAATCAAGTGAGAAAGGAAATTTTGGGGGTTGAAAAACTATAAATAGGACACTCCTTTGGTGATCCAAGGCAAAGAGTCCCCCTCTAGATCAACACTTCATCTTCTCCCTCTCTCTCTCCCGTCATCATAGTCCTCATGGAGGCTTAGCCGTAAGGCGACACTACACCCTTGAGTTGCTCATTAGAGGAGGTTTTCTTTTCCATCCTAGCATGTATTATTCTTTTATTTTATTTTTCTATCTCATGTAAAGACTTTTTATAATAGTATAATGTTATTCTTCTCAATTGTTTTCCTTTTCTTGTGGTTGTGTGAATACTTTGTTGATGTTTCTTGCTTTTGTACTTGGATTGACGGCCCAAGATACTAAGATCATACTTAAAGTAATCATGAACCCTGTTAAAAGTAAATTTGAGAAGAAAACTTCACTACAAGTATTAAATTCCTGCTCACTACATTTAATTTCCAGTACTACATTTAAATTCTAGCAATTACTACATTTAGATTTCCGTGTTTTTTTGGTTCATGTTCTTTATGTTTCAATGTTTTATTTTATGCATGGTTTGATGGCTGAAAGTTTTGTCATAGCATACATCACCTATTGGTGACTTCCTTGACATGTGAGAGGTGCCAAAGTAATCAGGTTTCAGAGGTGTTTTAACTGAGTTTAAAACTCAGATTTGAGTGTGCAATGAGGTGGCCAAATCTGTCAAAAAACAGTTTGTATTTGTAGAAATTTTTGAAGCAACAATCAGTTCATATTTGAGTGTGATCAGTTGCGTTTCATTTGTGACTTTTGGATAAGTTTTGGGGACTTGAAAGATCTGAAAAATTGTAATTTGGAAGATGAACTTTTGAAATATATAATCTGAAATTGAAGTTATAGCAAAATTTTAAAAAAAATCTGCAACACATTTATTAGTAACTTATCATGTTGGAAATCCATTCAATGTTGCATAGTTTTATATGGAAAGTTTGAGGACAAGTCATGTTGCTAGAAATGCCTTTCAAAACTAAGATTTTCATCTCAAGTTTGCCAAAAAATCATGGTGTTTTAGATGTGAAAACAGTCCAAGAACAGCCCACATCTGTAGTAAAATTTTGCACTGAAGCATTTTTGTAACTAGCTTCATTCATTCGTGCATATTTTTCTTGTTTTTCAATCTTTTTCCTTGCTGTTTTTTTTATTGAATTTATGTATTCATTAAGTTTGTTCTTCAGCCATTAAATTTAGATTAGGTTTTCATTAGGTTAGATTCATATTTTCTTAACTTTTGCATCTTATTTAAATTTTTGCATTCTTTTCTCTTGTCATGCATTACATTGTTAATTTGTTTTCTCACTTTCTAAATTTAGAATTAATTGCTAACTTTAATTTAGGAATTTGGCTTAGGAAAGTTTCTAATTTAGGCTTTTTAAGTGATTGGTTTAGATTATTTTCTTAAATTAATTTGATTCTAACTTAGATTTGTTTGATGATTTTTCTACAATTTTTTTTGTTGTGTATGTTTTAATTTTGGTAAGTTATTTGTTTTAGAATCTTTCTAATTTGATGTTCTAATTTGTGTATTCTTTTGTAGTCAATTTTAGATTCCTTTTTAGGTTAGGAAATTTTGATTTTTGGAATGTATTTGATTTAAAAATAGGAATGGTGATTGTAATTTTCTAGTTTTAAGTTAATATTAGATTTTATTTTGGGCAGGTGACAAGTCAAGTTGGAAACCTTATTTTAGCTCCCTGTGGATGGACTTGGTCTTACTAGTTTTTTCCTACATCATAGCTCTGCATTTGGAGTTGACGAACACTTACCAACCCTCGAATTCCGAAGACAAGGGAAATGAAGAGGCTAATTCAAGTTTGCCAAAAATAGAAGAGGTTTTCACTACCCTAAAGAACTCCAAGAGTAGAAGAAAGGACTGGTTAGGAAGGAGCTACAAGGCTAGCTATGGTTAGCCATCCGCTTGTTAAGTAAACCCTACATAAAGGGGTAGCAATGTAAGTGTACCCAAAAACAATAATGAAAAGCTACAAGACACCTTTAAGTATGATGTTGTAGAACATTTGAAACACATCCTAAGATGCTTGTACATCCCTGACTTATTGCAAATGTTAAAGGAAACCTCTGACAAATTAATATGAGAGTTGCTAGCACTCAATCAGGAGAACCAAGCTCATGTAGATCAAGTCCACCGAATTGAGAAATAATATTAAAGCCAAAAGATTGAGAAGCAGAAAGGATGTCAGGAATGCCTTTCCTTCCAAAATGCATCTAAGGTGACGGTCTCCTTCTCAAAAGAAGGTTTGCTACTAGGTGAAACTAAGCACACCCGGCCTATTTACTTCACACCACATATGAGGGAAATACCAATGTCAAGAGTGCAAATCAATCTTGGGTCAACACTTAACCTCATCACCATAATAGCTTTACAAGAATGGGCATCGCAACTAGCAAGTTATTTAGCACGGATAAATCAATACAAGGATATGATGGGGAAGTGCAAAACCCGATTGGAAAGATTTGCATTAGGTTCCAATTAGGGGGCCTAAAATCCAAAGCCACACTACATGTCATCAAACCAAGAGTTTGTTACAACATCTTATTGGAGAGACGATGGCTACATGATTATGCTATCATTCCCTCCAAGCTGCATCAGTGCCTCAAATACATTGATGATGATGGTAAAGTACACCGCATCTTCGTAGACAAACAACATTTCAAAAGGAAAGAGGTATATTTCATAAACATAGGCATGTACATATTGGAACTTTATACTAAAAGCACACTTTTATGTATTTGTCTTTGACTGACTTATTTATTAGTAAAGTTTGTCTTTTCATCTTAATGAGAATTTGTATGAGCAAATGGTTGCATTGTTATTTATTATGCATGTGTGTGGCTTTTATTCTATAAAGTAAATAAGTTGGTGTATAGAGTTCAGTTCACACACGGAAGATTTATTTATCGGTTCTTATAGAATATAAGTTATTGTTATTCACAATCTTGATGGAGTTGGACACACCATCGGTATGACTGTAGTATGATGTTTTAGTAGGCTTGTCTTGGCTATGGGAAATGATTTAGTTTCGACTTGTTATGCTAGTTCGCTTTGTGTGTATTGAAGAGGACTGCTTTTGCGTTTATCATCTTTATACTAACTATATAAGACGATTAACATATAAATAGTTATTATAAGTGCTTGTACTCTTAATCCCGACATAAATAATCGACACATATATTTAGTGTTTGGCATTTGATTTACAAAGGAGTGAGACCTTTTATGGGTCAATAATCTCAGTAAATTGGATGAGTACAGTATATGTATGGTGGATACTAGTTTGTTGACAGAATCCAGATCCCATAATAGGGATTAATGAAGCTTATAAGTTTTGATTATGTCAAACCCTGCAGGTGGACTTTATGTCTAATATATCAAATAAGTTTAAGTATAAGGTCTCGAGGAATTACAAAGATATTGAGATGTCAGTAATTATTTAATTGATAGATATTTGAAATCTTAAAAGGGGGAGATTAATAAGTATTTAATAACAAGAAACTCAAAATATTATTTTGAGAATAAGGATAGGAGTGCAATTATAATACTCTAGTGGACTAAATTATAATTTATGAAACTAGCATTCTAATTTTGGTTGAATTAGGGTTTCCTATTTCCATAAGAAGCCTATTCCTTATTTCCTTTTTAAAGTCCCTATTGTAGCCTATAAATATGTGCTACTGCTCTCTAGGAAACAGAACAAAAAAACCTCATTTTTTAGAGTAAAGAGAATTTGCAAAAGAGGACCACACCCCGGTGCGAGTTTAAGCATAGAGGAATACAGTAGAAGGTCTTGAGATTTTCGGGTTGTTGTAAGACCGAGATTAAATCAGAGAGATCTCGCAGGTATGGTTCTTGAATCATCATCATCTAAAGTTATTTCCATAAGAATCTATATACAGTATCAAGGGATCCTTGCGGCTGCTTCCCAATAGTACAAAGAAGAGTATGAGGATTCAAAGTCCAAGAAAAACAAAGGAAAAGTGCCTCTAATGGGGGAATCAATAGGCACTCCTCTGAAGAAAGAGGAAAATAAAACCAAAAGAGTCAGATTCAGGGATCAACCAACCATGATCAAAGACAAAGATAGCCGGTTGGTCATCCCAATAAAGGCCTTTCAAATTTAGAACTTTACAATCCAAACTAAAAGGAGTAACAAGCTAATTATGGTGATACCATCGCAAAAACCAGTCTCCATCACTTAACTAGTAAGAGCCAAGCAAGAAGACAATGAGCTAGTGCTTGACTTTTATCAACAGATGTGTAGAGATGACTAAAAGATGTGAAGACTCCTTGTCAAAATAAGTCGGTCGTACTTGGTACTAGTACGAACTCGAAAGCTCCATTTACTCTAATATGGTTGGAATGAAAATTGAAACCCTTGAATAGTTAACTAAAATTGCTACAAGGGTGGAAAGAAACTTTCTATAACCAAGCTTACCAAATTGTCACATCGATTATGAGGTGAGCAGAACAAGAATAGGGCAAATAGTTAGCTTAGCGATGCTACTCCGAATGAAACAAGAATAAGGAGAATCATCTCAAAGATTTGTCAATAGGTGGAGAAACTTGGCTGATCAATGCATCGAAATGCCTTTAAGAAGAACTCACATGGCTTTATGCCAACAGGGACTCCATATTCACATTCGAAAAGTCACTATGGTCTTGGACTTCCAATCATATGAAAAACTATCCTCGGTGGGTACAAACATCGAATGAAGTACTGCCCATCTAATCAGAAGGATGAAAAGGTGTTACTTAATGTCCGTTGTGTCCGTCACACATGATTCTGATGCTGAATCAAAATCAGAAATAGATGAATCTTGAGAAAAGGAATTGTCAAACTAGCTTCCACCTCTCCATCCATGGCCAGTTCAGGCCCTCATGTATAATGCTCAAGGGTCACTTCTCTTGGTTGGGCCAGCCCGATTTGATCCACACTTGATCAGTGTCTCCCAAGCAGATGATCATGTCACTACATATCCCCTCGAAGAAATAACAAATTGAGGAAGAGTAATGTTCGATTTATATAGTTGTCAATCCCATCAGAAAATGAAAAAGATAGGGTATGATTTCGGAAAACCAACTAGGATGTGGAACTAAAAAGGTCTCTTAGTTCCCTATGATGGCATGACTCCTGAACAGCAAGACAAGTACAAATACGAAGGCCGCTTCGGCACTTATACATACGACCTAGGATGTGTTCTTTACAACAACTTCTCTGCAGAAATCCCTAATCCCGAAAAAGGGTTGCTACATCCTCAGATGGATATAGTTCAAAAGAAATAGTCTTCGCTCATAAACCAGATGATTGGGCTTCCTTCTAACATGATGGAGAGAGCAATGATGATGATGGCACTCCTTGGTAGGCAACATGGCTGGCAAAATAAGGAATAAACAAAGGTCAAAGGGGATGTGATCATCTTGTACTAAATGTTAAAACTGAAGGGCCAATAAAACTAAATCATTGGAAAGGGATAAAACCATAGCTCAAGTTAGAAAATGATCTTGTTGAGCCTTAAAAAAATCATAAACATTAGTAGTCTTGCAGTGAAGATATCGTAAGCAAATTCTAAGTTCAAGGGCAGATAAACCCTAGAATTATGGAATACTAGGTTAAGTACTGCAGCAAGATGTTCAGAGTTGATGCAACTCACTCAGAAGACTTCAGATGAGCTCAAAGTGGAGCAATTCAAATTTTAGAGTTAATGGACTTTATTTGGTCACTCAACTCACCAACGACCAAAATCTGGGTTCATTGAATCAAAACCATGGGGCCATTGAGCACACTTAAGCTTCTGGATTAGGAAAGTAGCTAAAAATCTATGGTAACTCCAACATTTGGTCATGAATGATACTTCAAAGTTTCAAAGCATTTGGACTTCATTTCAGCTCAAACTCAAGCTTCAGTGGATGTCTACTAGCTCCTTAGGTTAACTATGGTAACTGACATTTCTACACATCAAAACCAACTAAAACTCATGGGAATATCTTCAATGACATTCAAGGACTATCCTTCAACGTGTCAGAATATTTGGACATCATTTGGATCCAAAATTAGTTTAGATGGCTGTCTACTAAGCTCTTTGGTGTCACTATGCAAAGTGACACCTCATGAAGACCAACTTAGCTGAAACTGATAGAGAAAGCTTAAATTATATTCAGGAGTGGCTTTGCAAAATTTCAAGTCAAATAGATGTCGTTTGACCCAAGTTCAGCAAACATGTCAACTTTGGGGTGATTGACCAAAGCCCACTTCCAACTGACCAAAGTTGATGAGATTAGGATGCAAAACTCATTTCATGTTTAGAAACAACTCTACAAATTTGCAAGCCAAGGGGATTTCATCTGACCCTACTTTAGCTATATGTCAGCTTAGAGGTCAGTGACCCTGTACCTTGGGGTCACTGACCAAAGTTGTACTTCTAAAAGGCCAAACCTGATGAAAATTGGATCAGAGACTCAAAATATGTTCAAGATCATCTCCTCATCATTTCAAAGTATTTGGTTATCATTTGATCGAAAACCAACTAATTGCCTGCAATGTAGGGAGACCTTGACTGAGGGCATGCAACAAATAGGCCATTGATCAAAATCCTACTTTCATAAACCCAAGTCATATGAAATTTGGATGGAAACTTTAAGATAATCCTTACATCAATTCCTCCAAGTCTTAAGTCAATCCGTGGTGATTTGGGATTCAAATAGATAAATAAGCGCCCATTTTTATGAAAAGTCAAAGTGAGGGTTGACCAACTTCAAAAGGTCAAAGCATCATGAAATTTTTATGACACACTCAAAATGGTGTTAGAAAACATCCCTCTAAGTCTTGTGAAGATCAAAAACTTTTTAGGCCCTAAACTGATGAAAACAAATCACATGGTTAAAAAGGTCACAAATGGGCCTGTCCGTGACCGTGGCCTGTAAAGTCACTTTGGACAGTTTTGGGTGGTTTTTCACTTTAAATCTGAACTATAATTTCCAATAACTTCCCCAACTAACTCTGAAGCTGATAAAAGGCCCACTTGGGCTCTAAACAAAGGGTTCAAAGGTTTTAACGAAGGTTCAAAGGCTCCACAATATTCTAATAAGCATTTTCAAAAGGATTTGGCAATCATTTACACTCCACAAGCACCCAAGCTCCCTCTGTTCTTCTTCCTCTCATAAGCTTAAGGTGAGAAATGGTTCTAGGGAAGAAGATACATCTTGTCAATGCTCATGGAAACTAAACTTCAACGCTACCAAGTGCCAAAGGAGTTTGATGGGATGAAATTGTCTTTTTTGGTTCTCCCACTTGAAGGGTTTTAGGCCACCTCCGAAGTTGTGAACAAATCTCTTTAGGTTTCATTTTGCTCATTAAAAACCATAGGGTCAAAATGACACAACTCCGGCCACAATTGCTAGTACAAAAGCAACCCTTTTGGATTTGCATAAATGCGATCTGTAAAATCAAAGTAGTGTTACCAAAGATCGTAGATGATTCTAAGGTTGAATTCAGCACTCTTGGTGGTCATTCATCACTTCCAAAACCCAAAAATATAGGTTTCAACACCTTGAAGGAACTATAGAAATAAACAAAGCTGAAACAAGGACAAAAGGTGGCCAAAATGGCCACTGTCTGTTAGTTACCGTGGGCCACGGTCACTGGCAGTGGCTTATTGATCGTGGGCCACAGTTACCATTCCCTGTTCCTTTAATTTTTGCATTTTTCTCCTCTTTTCATGTAATTCTCTTACTTTTCCTAGTTTGGATCACACTTGAGACCAGAGGGAGGGATTGTAATTTTCTAACACTTATAAACAACTTGCATCCCTGAGGTCAGAGCATTGAACCCATGTAAAAAATAGGGAATTTAATGATAATTCATAATTAATTTCCCATTCTTTTACATGTTAGAGTCTGTGAATGTTGGACTTGATTAATTCAATTCATCATCATTTCAAGCGCTTTTAGAAGATTGGGCCGTTTGTGGGAATTTTGCTCTAATTTATGATCAAACCGGGCTAAAAGGTATGAAAAAGTGCCAAAATACATGAAAAAGTGCTAAAAAGTGTAGCAGTGAGCCTATGACTATTGTCACAACCCGAGCCCAGGGTTCGGGGGTTAGCAAAAGCCAAACCTAATGACACACGTACTCCCGTGCATGCACACGTAGACCGAGTCTAAATGCACACGCACAAGGGAACATTCACACGTGCCAAGCAAGTACGCGGAAGCTGTAAATATCAGAAACATAAACTAACAGTACAAGAAGAGGATACCAAGAACAAACTGACATAATTACATATGAAAGGTTTACAAAAAGAACAAAAGAATATATACAATAATGACATGTCATGACATCTACAAGTCTGGAAATCCTGGAAATCCACAAAATAAGACTCCAATGATGCATGCCAAGAACGCTCTCCCGTGGAGTGATCACATCCACTCCTCTAGGCCTGATGGGGCCCCGGGGGTCTCATCTGGAGCCTGGCCGACCTGCGGGGGTTCGGCAGGGGGATCTGGGCCTGCAACACCAAAGACAACTGTGAATACGAAGATTCAGCAAAGTATAAACCATAGCAAGTTAACACACGCTGTGTCTAACAGAATAAGAACATCATGTGATTAAAGAAGGCATTTTCGTATACTAGGCTGTCATGCAAGAAAGAAATATGCTGAGTGAATCAATGAATACATGCTGTGTACATAACTAGTGGCAACTACATTACCATATGCTCCCAAAGGAGGGATCTTATAACATGCAAAGAACACCATTGTCCGGGCCAGGGTACAATGGGTCTCGGTTTCCTGGGGTCCGGTTCCCCAAGACATAACCCTACTGCAGCAGGTCCATATAAACTATACCAAATTCACCCCGTCGGGATCCTAAGGCTGAGGCTAAGTAGTGCCTGACTATACAGAGTCAATCATGAAAACCCTGAGTAGATCGTGACAACATATCATACGTGCATATCTGTAAGTGAACACCTCATACATGCATACTCAAGGTAAATAAACCACAAAGTGAAAGTAACGAAACATACGTAATCATGTCCGAGTGTTGAGATCAATAATCGAATGCAATATGTTATGCAACAAATCAT
Source organism: Sextonia rubra (assembly GCA_037013555.1). NCBI lineage: Eukaryota > Viridiplantae > Streptophyta > Magnoliopsida > Laurales > Lauraceae > Sextonia > Sextonia rubra. Next base: position 8,483,275 of record JASUAD010000012.1, on the reverse strand, counting down.
GCGAAATCGAATCATCTTTAATTACAAACCAATTCTAATCTAATTATCCGGTGTTTCTAACCGTGCATGATGATGTAGTTTTAAGTTATTCGATGCACCGTTGTCTAGTGTTGCATTGAATCGAGCGGTGCATGAAGTCCCTTAAACCAACACCCATGGGGAGGTGCTTAACATCCGGATAATGAACATGAATGATTCGCAACCCTCGAGATCATTCACGCGTTGTATCTCGTTCCGTTGGGCAAGTCTAGGTGCTCTACATTCTATCATGAAGGTCATATCGGTCTTTTCTTTACACCTATCCTTGTTTTTCTTTCATTAGTCTAGGGTGAATACGGCTTAGCCGTGTGTGTGCTACGGCTTAGCCGTGTGTGGTCTACGGCTTAGCCGTGGCTGGGCCGTAGAAGGTCTGTCAGTTGCTGACTCTCAGTTATTCCAGAAATTGCACCCTGTATTGATCTACGGCTGGGCCACGGCTGAGCTTCGGCTTAGCCGTAGGGCAATCCACGGCTTAGCCGTGCCCTAGCCGTAGAGGAAAACTGGGTTTTTCTCCTCTCTGGATTGTGAGCCGTAAGTGCCATACGGCTTAGCCGTACCTGCACGAATTCACTTTTCTGAAACATGTACAGAAAATCTGGAAACTCATCAGAAGTGCAATTTTTCAATAGAAAGGAATAGCATAGGAACCAAATGGGCTGTAAACACATTGTTTCCACATTAATTCATGTAAAACTAACCAAATCAAATGCATACCAACATGGGTTCTCACAAGCTAGGGTTATACTTGCCTTAAATTGGAATCAATTGCACAATTGGAGCCCTTGGATCCAAACACAACCTAACATAATCAAAACCACATGCATGCATGAGGGATGGAGAGAAATCCAAAACACAAAGACACACCATGCAAGTAAATAAGAAGGAGAAGAGATAGAGAAAGGAGATGAGAAGATATCCCACTCACCTCACATGCAAAGGAACCAAATTCCTCTTGATAGAGCTCGATCGATGGAGGAGAGAAAGAGAGAGAGAGTTCCACGTGCATAAGAGAGGAAGAAACTTGGAAATGAGAGAGAGAACGAGAGAAAGAATGTGAGTTGTGATCGATGGATGAAGTATATAAGGTAATGGGTAAGTCCAAATTGCAAGAGAGTCCAAGCTAGAATTCAAATTTCAGTTTGAGTCAAATCCAGGTCCAATCGAATCATACGACCTCGGTTGCAAATGACGTAGTTACGAACGTTAACGAGCTCAACGAAAGACACGTGTTGACATCAAGATGATGCAAAAGTGACCATGTCTAAGAAAAGCTAAAATTACGAAAAAGGGCTTAGTCTACTTAATCCAGGTCAAACTCAACCCAACTACCTATCCATGACCCGTAACGGAAATAAAACATGAACAAAACACGATTAACAACGAAAACAAGATTAACTAATCCGCTAAACGAGGTCAAGCTGGGTCGGAGTGTTACAACTATAGAGTCCTGTGTAAAGTGGCATGTGACTGCAGAGCACTGTGTAAAAGTGCTGTGACCAAAGAGTGCTGTGCGAAAAGTTCCATGATCACTGAGTGCTATGTAAAATGGGTAGTGATTGTCCACGGTCACTAACCTGTTTTGACCTCAATTGGACCTATTTGACTCCGAAGACACCCTATTCAAAACCTTTGATGCCTATGATGGGTTCGGGAGCATTCATGGAGGAATTTTGTACCTTGAAGTACATCAACTTGTCACCATAAATGGAGAAACCTTAAAGCTTGAAGTGCACGGACCAAATCAATAACCTTGTATGAAATGAAAGAGTGTTAATTCAGTCCAAAAGGCTTTACATTACTTGCTGTAGGATCAATAGTTCGTTTATAAGACCTAACATATGTTTATATCGAATCAGTCATAAAAAGAACGACATTTGCAGTTATGCATTGCACATAGTCTTGTACTAATGGATCCGGTGTGATCATTGTGATAGTGGTGCAAGCTTGATCCTATGGGCCCTATCCCTTTGGTTAGATCCAACTCTCTTTGCTTATAAGCCTGATATATAGTCCTGAAATGCTGCTGAGATTCTTGTTGCTAGGACAATCAGTATAACACAATGAGATTGATTTCATGCTTGTTTCCAACCATTTCAGCTCATCCAATGAGGAGACCATGTTGGTTTAGAAGGCATTCATAAACCATTTCGGATAACCCAAGAGGTAGCCATGTTGGTTATCAGATTGATATAGTCCTTTGGGCTTTGTCTTTTTTGCAGAAAATACCAATGGGTTCTTTGATCATTACTTTTGATGAAGTTATGGAGAGGCTATTCAAAATCTCCATGACCCAAAATGGTCCATTTGCAAGAACTCCTAAGCAGGCCTGGAATGACCCAATTACTCCTACATCAAGGGTCTTAGTATTTCAGAGGCTTTCTACTTTATGAGCTTAGCTGCTTCTCTGATCTAAATGGGTCATTAGTGACATCGAGGCCCACCAAGAAGACTGAGTTTCTCAAATCCTAGGTTTCCAAATATGCCCAAAACCGGTTTGGGCTTCTGCCAAGGTTCAGGTGGAACCTAAGCCCAAGATGCAATTAAAAGGTGGCAGTCTTCACATCATCAAGCCTCATCAGGGGCAAGACAGGTTTGATTCATAGATTGCAAATCACTGGTTCCTGGTAAGCTGCATGCTATGGCTGCCCAGGGCCTAATGTTAGCACTAGCTTGACCTAAGCAGTGGATCATTAGCAATCAAATGCTTCAAACATCAAAGGACCTTTGACAGTTCCTTACTCACAATAAGGCCCTAAAAGAAGCGTCCATTCCTGGATGCAACACGTGGTCACCTCAACCACGTACTTCAAAACCCAGCAAAGCTAAGAACAAACCTTTAGCCTCACTTGAAGAGAACACCTTTTACCCTTTTAACACTAAAGGAGGGATGAAGGTTCAGCAGAAGGCATCTATCATCAATCATTGTAGCACCTACCCTACCATCCTCACCTTAGCATATGTTGTACATTGCTAACAATAAAAAAAAGACTAAGTGACTGGTCATTGACAATGCGACCGATCTTTCTTACTTCAAAAACTCGCTCTAGCAGAAAAAGAAGCAAAATAAAAAGAATAAAAAAGATGCCGTCGACATCTTCTCATTTCCTACTTTTGATCCAATGGATTGTGAATGAGTTGTTGGCATTTCAAGCCGCTAGTGGCCAGATTCAAATATCTAACCTTGCTAGCCAAGCTGGCCAACCAAATCAAAAGGAAAGCGTTGGCTTGTTACAAAGGACAAACTCAAAAGCTGTCTTAGCACAAGATTACTCAAAAGTGGGTGGTCAAAGAACATGACCCAGACTTGACCTCGTCTTACATGGTCTAGCAAGGTTTTGCTCGAAGAGTTACTCATAGTATGGCTTGGACTTAGTCACAAGGGTCTGATTCAAACTCTCATTCCAGCAAGACTTTTGAAGGTCATGTCAAGACTGACTCTAAAGATGATCCTATCACAGTCTTGGATATAAAACATAGTTTGTCTACTCCTCACGCATTGACATCGTCCTAACCCAGTTAGTACACTGTATTAATGGCTAAGGGGAGTGGAACTAACAAAAATGGAAATGATAATGCTGGTGGTGACAAAGAAGCTAGCAAAGAGGATGCTGGTGAAAATAAATATGGCAATGTTAGTGATGTTGTAAAAAACAAGGAGCCTAGATCGACTATATAACTGCCTAATTGAAAATCTTAATGGATAAGCTAGGTGGTCCAGTTAAAGCTCAAGCAAATTCTCTTTTTATTGATAGAAGAGAATAAGCAGTGATTAGGAAGAATGCAACTAAGATTGATCTGCTCATAGCTCAAATCAAATCTTTGACAAACAAGATGACGGTTGTGGGTTTTTCTATTGATCATTCGTTAATTCTAGGTCTTTACACAGTTACTGAAAAGCTTGTAACCTTTAAAGAGGTTGAAGAAATACTGACAAAATAAAAAATGGAGACTAAGATGAAAAAGAAAAGTATCACACCAAAGTACCCACCAGAGTTCGACCTTCTTCCATTCCTACCAAAATACGAGCTTCTAACTTTTCATCCATAACTTGGGATGGGGTCAGCTTATTAGCACATTATGCATTTCAAATGACTCCTTGGAAGCTTACCAGAATTAGATGCATTGAAAATTAGGTTGTTTGTTGGCACACTGAAAGGAGTCACCTTTGATCGGTATAAGTAGTTACTAGAATTCTCTTTCATGATATAGCCGATAACAGAAGAAAAGTTCTTGCTCCACTTCCAGGAAAAGCATTAGACAGTCACGTTTTCTCTGCTTAGTAGCACAAGGCAGGAAGATAATGAAACTACATAGTCCTTTATCAATAGATGAGGAGCATTATCCTACAGATACTTGGAACAACAATCTCAAAAGACAACTGAAGTGTGCAAAACCAATTTGCGAGTAGAAGTCAAGGCTATTATACTTAGTCATAAAACAAAGCCTCTGGCTTGATTGGTTGAGGTTGAAAGTGTAATAACTAGATCTTACCAAGTCCTATAGTGGGGGGTGAATAAGAATATTTAAAACTTTTTTTAATTATAAGACTAATTTATAGTATAAACCAATGGTCTACAGGTTAACCGGATATCTAGTCAAATGCAATGGCTAGTTTGACTAGGATTCAAGATTTTTTCTGCTCTTACGGCCATGCCTATGGCTTAGCGGTAAAGGTTGGCCGTAAGCTAAAACTTGCCAAAAAATGTTCTCTGGAAAATAGCTCAAAGATTCTACAGCTTAGTCGTAAATTATTCTACGGCTTAGAAGTAAGCACCTTACGGCTTAGCCGTAATGTCAGCCATAGGCCAAAAACTCAAAGTGTATTCTCTAGAATACGAACCTTGAGTTTTTAGGCTTAACCTTGATCCAAACCGTAGATATGTACAAAAAGAATTTGAGAAGCATTTTCCAACCTTTTTCTATAGTCTTTTTAAAATGTTACTAAGGGTCAATATTACCTTAGCACTCATTAAAAATCTTCCGGATAATGAACTTGATTGATCTTGATCTTCTTTGATCTTGCTTGATCTTTGTTGATGTTACTTGAGCTTCCTTGATCTTGCTTGATGACCAGTGTTGATACATATTTGATTTGGACTTGAGTTGGGACACGGAATTGACAACAGAGATCTGTGAATCTTACTATGGCACCAACAGAGGTTGCCACTGATGTAGAACTGACCCTCAAAGAGATCAATCCAAAGAAGGCAAACCCTCAAAAAATAGAGTTATCCTCATATTCTGCTAAAAAACCAAAGAAGAAGTAGGAGGTCTTCAATATGTAAACCTTCAAACCTTCACAGAAACCTCAAAACACAAAGAGTGATCAAACTAAGAAAAGGAATATGAAAAAAGGAAGAAAACTAAGTATCCCTTTGGTGAAGAAATTGAAGTGATCTTCCGATCATTGATGGATTACAATAAAACTAAACTTCCACCAATAAAGAAACCTGAACAAGCGGGTCACATCAATGATCACAAGTACTATGCATACCACTGAATGGTGTCACATCCCCTAAAAGACTATTTCATTCTAAAAAAAAGTCAATGAGATGTGGAAGAACAAAGTGATAACTTTTGACTGAAAGTGTGATCTTGCTCTAGTCAATATGGTCTCCTTTGGACTGTTTGCACCTGTTACAGTACCTTCTCCACCAAAACCCATGACGGTTGATTCCATGTTGTTAACATAACATATAATGAAAAAGGTATGATACCAGTTAAGGCCTCTTTAGGAGAAGAAATGTCCACCCAGACTCAGTGAATGATGAAGGCTGGAAAAAAGTTAAAACCAAACCCACACCCGCGGAAAGAAAGAAGGTTAAAAGGCAATTGAAGAACTTGCAAAGATCTACCTAAAACCACTTGATCAACAAGGAAAACAAATAGAAAAGAAGAAAGAAAAGGTGACAGAAGCATTCACTTTAGAAGAGCTTTTTAAGTTAGTTAGAGGTCATTTTACCTTGGCTGACTTCCTCATTCCAATCCCAAAAGATAAGGAAGAACTACCAATATCTAGCTACAATAGGATATCATGGGATGGTACACCTCCCAATTCAAATGATGAAATAGACTTGTTAGACTTTTCTGACTTTGATGATGATCGGTGGATTTATTATTATTTTGCAGATAAATACCCCTCTGATGAGGATGAGATTTTTGAACAAACTTTCGAACCTGAAACAGGTACTCTCAACATCAAACATGGTCTCAACACACTGTCAGTGGCTCTTTATGGTTTGTATAGACAGAATGCAAGTGGTTGGTCGAGTGATCCTCCTCCTTTTCCACTACCTCTAAAGATTCATCCAGATCCTTTGCCTTTTGTTAAATTTAATTGGAAACAACAATAGCAGGAATCGTCTTCTGGTTCCCAGGTGGTGACCTTTATACCAGATGGTTCTCTTGAACCAAATGTTGAACCAAAAATTTCAAAGCGAAGCTCTAAACAAAGCACTCAACTCATTATCTCCAAAGCAAACGTGAGTTTAAGTCACAAGAGAGACACAATGAACTTAGCATTTTGCAGTCTTGATGTACCTTAAGAAGTCTTTTATGCTCAGGATAATCTTTCTGATTTAGAAAAAGAAATGCCGCTGGCACTTACTTTGGTAGTCATTAGCACTTCCTCAAATCACTCCTAACAATACAAATCAAGAGGCAGGTTGAAAGGAACTTAGCTAGCTCTTTGCTAAACCTGAGGAGGTCAATGCCATAAGAAGAGATACTCATCAAGAGGTTGACCGAAACAACATAGTCAACGATAGCACTCACTCCAGTCGAACCATAAAGTCAATTATGATAAACCTTCTTTTTTTCTTATGTAAACCTTTTGGAGAACAATCCAAATGTAAATGTAACTTCTTCGAAAGTAGATGCTAATAAAGGTCACCAGAGCTATTTACGTATGATGTTATTGAACACCTCAAACACATGACTGCATGACTTCACATTTTTTATCTTTTGCAGATGTCTGAGGAGACTTATAACAATTTCATACGAGCTCTATAGGCTTTGAATGCCGCCAATCAAACTCATGTGGCGCAAGTACATCAAATATAGAAAAGAACATCTTAAAGTAAAGTCTAAGAGGCCTTTGAAGAAATGCATAGAATGTCTTTTCATTCACAAAGCTTCCAAGGCCACCATTTCCTTTACTAAAGATGATCTCCTCTTAGGCAACATAAAGCACACAAGGCCGCTCTACTTCACAGCTTACATCAAAGACATACCTATTCAAAGAGTTCAAGTCAATCTAGGATCAGCTCTGAACCTCATCATAATCATAGCTCTTTAGGAACTTGGCATTCCGGTAAGCAAGCTATCTACTACCGAAACTTTGATCCATGGCTATGATGGAGAAGTGTAAGATCCGATTGGAAAGATTCGAATTTAGCTCCAACTTGGTGACCTAACTTTGGAAGCCACTTTACACTAGTAAAGACATGTGCTTGCTTTAATAACCTCATAAGAAGGTGATGGCTTTATGACTACTCCATAGTGCCTTCCGCTCTCCATCAATGCCTTAAATACATTGATAATGAGGGCAAGTGCATCACGTCTTTGCAGATGAAAAGTCATTCAAAGGCAAAGAGGTCTACTTCATCGATGTAACCATGTAACAAGAAATACCTGCAAAGCCCAAATCAGATGCAAGTAACTCTTCTGTGGATGAAAATTTGGCAGAGCCCTTCGCCATCTCAATAGGAAAGAAAACCTACCCAGGGTTTGGCAAAAGACCTGAGCCCGCTAAGAAATTGGAGTCCACAAAAAAGTTGACAGTCAGATTTGGGGATACCAAAGCTCCTTTGGTGATGATAGGTCAAATCTGAAATCAAATAGTTAGATCAACCTTTGGTCATATCCACAATGCCATCCAGGACAAAGCACAGAGGCCTTATTATTCACATAAACAAGACATGTAGTCCAGCTATGTAAATAGTACTTGCTCGGAACTCAGCAATGCCACCAATTAAGTACTTTTCAATGCCAATGAGGAATGGTGAACCACCTATTGTGTTCTACAAGGCAAACCCAAATGATGTACCAACACTTCCAACACTAGTTGGGTGACGTACACCGTCTAAGCCTCATGGAGCGGGACAAGCATTTAAGGCAAGATTTTCCTCCTTTAGCCTTGCCTCTCGTAAAGTCATAAAACTTATGGGCTACTAAGAAAGGGAAGATAATGGAATAATGTCTTCCATTTCGGCAACTCCTGTCTCATGCATTGAGGTTACAATTCAAAGCTTCCTAAGAAGCTCAAGATAGCGAAGGCTCTCTTATCCAACAAATGTGGTTTCCTTGGTTAATGACACAGATTTTAATCAAGAAAGCAAGGATGTACCTCCTCCTATTAAGAGAATGTCACCAACAAGGCTCATTCACTTTCAACCAATTCGTGCTGACATCATAACGCATGGGTGTGTCATCTTACAGATATGTCAATAAATGGCTTCACTAGGGTGAAATATGTGAAAAACCTCCACACTACTCAGCATGGATTCATCTGTGCTGGATAGGCATAAGGCCATCCCTTCATAGTTTGACAATAGCAATGGAGTTTCAAACCTTAAATGAGATGTTTCGAATTGTTTCATCCATTGAAGTAGCACTCTATTGTCTATGCAAAAGATCTAGATAGATGTGACTAGTGCATGTTATCTCAGTAGTTAGAGATTCAGATTCTAAGTCAGAGTCAGAGGATGCCTAAGAGGTAGACACCTCCTTGTACTCCTTTACTGATTGTGATCCTCCACTCTTTCCACAGCCCACTCCATCTTAAATTTATGCTTTTGGAGGTGCTTACTTCTTTGTACCTCTTTCTTTGCAACATAATCACTCAATAGTCATCCATCGAGCTGAAAATGCTTTTACTTCTTATCTTATCGAAAAAATCACTAATGGTGGGAGAATAAGGCTTGACATCTACAATTCTATGGTCTGCAACGTGATGAAGAACATGAGATACTCAAGAAGCCCACTAGCCTTAGAATGAGTGCAAGTGGAGTTTAGGTCCCTTTCAACGTCTTCACTCTAAAAATGAAAGTTCTCCAAAATGGGCACATAATTGAATTACTATGACATTGCATAGGATACATTCCTTACAGTAACATTCCTAAGAAAAATCAGAACTTCAGAGCATGGTCTATTATCTTCACCAAGGGGTATGATTTTGATGACTCTCAAAAGACATCTGTCTTTTAAGACCTTACTGATTGGGCTGTTTTTCAGCATCCTGAGGGGGCAAGTGATGATGATAACACAATGTCACAAGTCACTGATTATTGGCTACCTGAACTAAATAAAAAAGCAGACACATCTCAGCACACTCGTTAGGAATGTTTAGCCCTTGATGTAAAAGCTAAAGAGCCTAAAAATTGAATTCATGAAAAGGGATTAGGCTTTGGCTTAAACCCCAAATGAAACCCCAGAAGGTTTCACAAAGTTAGAAGCTTCTGAAGATATTGTGGAAGGACCTCTTCTTGAACCTCTAACTGAGGACCAAGTACACGAAAGAAATTTGGGTACCCTAGAAAATCCTTGTCCTTCCTTTGTAATCTCTCAAACTAAAGGAAACGAACTTGATGTGTAATTGAGTTTTTGCGAGAGTTTATGGACTATCTCGCGTGGACCTATGTAAAAATTTCGGGTCTAAATCCAGAAGTTTCCGTTCATGAGTTGAACATACTAGAAGATGCTAAACCTCTAAATCAAGAACCAAAAAGGATGAAACCAGAAACCATGGACAAGATAGGAAAAAGGTCTAGAACCTCAAAGATTTCACTTCATCCATGAAGAGTAGCATCTTGACTGGCTGGCTAACATAGTACTGATCACCAAGAAGAATGGGCAAATCAGAGTTTGTCTCGACTTTAGAGATCTAAACAAAGCTTATCCCAAAGATGATTTCCCACTACCCATACTAGAAATCATGATTGATAGCACATTCTGATTTGAAAGAATGTAATTCATGGATGCATTTTCAGTATACAATCAAATCAAGATACATAAGGAGGACGAGAAGCACACATCCCTTCGAACCCCTTTTGGTGTGTACTGTTACACCGTCATGCCCTTCAGCCTTAAGAATGATGGAGTCACATATCAAAGGGCGATGATGAAAATCTTCAAAGACATAGAGCACAAGTTTGTCAAATGCTAGGTTGACGATTTGGTGGTTAAAAGCAAATAGAAGTCAGACTATCTTGCTAAACTTTGCAAAGTCTTCGAAGGGTTGTGGAAATTCAATCTTCGAATGAACCCTCTAAAGTGTATCTTTGGAGTATTTTCCCAAAAATTCTTGGGATTCGTTGTTCGAAAAGGTGGTATCGAATTGGATTTAGTCAAAATCAAAGCCATATTGGAGATGCCTTCTCCAAGAACTCTCAAACAACTCAAAGGATTGTAAGGTAGACTTGCATACATCCACCGGTTCTTCTTAGACTTATATGGGAAATGCAAAGCATTCTCCAGACTTATGAAGAAAGGAGTTGAATTTGTGTAGGATAAAGTTTGTGAAGATGCCTTTCAAGATATCAAACGGTATCTCACAAACCTACCAGTTCTTTCAGCTACAATTCCAGGCAAACCTTTCATCCTCGACACTTGAGATCTTGATCACTTCTTGGGGGCATTATTAGCTCAAAAGAATGATGAGGGTAAGGAGGTAGCTCTTTACTATTTGTCACAAATGTAACTATCATCCGGTGGAAAAAGAATGTCTTACATTGATGTTCGAAGTATAGAAACTACGTCATAACATTCTTTCCAATATGGTGTACTTGGTTTCCAATATCAACCCATTAAAGACACTTATGACAAAGGCTAGTGCCTTGAGTGATTGTTTAGCCAAGTGGTCTATTATGCTCTCCCAATATGACATCTGATACACTCCTGCAAAGGTGATAAAAGGACAGGCTCTAGCTGATTTTCTAGTTGGACATCCACTTTTGAAGGATTCTAAATTTAAAGACAATCACTCTCCTTGACGAGCCAGTCTTTTTTATTGAACAAATATGGAAACTCACCATTGATCCAAACCAATGTTGGATCATGCATTTTGATGGAGCTTTTAGAACTAATGACTTAGAAGATCCAGTGTTAAGGGTTGGAATCATTTTCTGCGGCCCAGAAGGGTTTTATGTCCCTCATTCCTTCACATTAATCAAGCCATGTGAAAAGAAATGTGGTAGAATACATAGTATTGATTATGGGTCTCGAGATAGCCTTGGAGTCAAGCATCAATATGCTTGGACTCTATGGAGATGCATAATTTGTTATCAAATAAATGAATCGTGAATATGAAGTGAAGAAACCAGATTTGCGTCCCTTTTTTAACCAAGCCTATGAACTCAATGAGAGATTAGTGTTGAAAGCATCTCACCATATTCCAAGGTATCAAAATGTCAAAGAAGATGTACTAGTGGGATTAACGACATCAATATCAATCCCCAAAAACAACAAAAATGTGCTAGAAGTAGTCAAAAGAAGACTTCTACCCCCACTTGACACCCATAAAATAGTAGCAGATTGCTTTAATGTGATCAAGAATTGGATTTCATCTTTTCAAAATTCATTTAGAGATTGGAGATACCTATTTATTAATTACATTATTTATGGAGTCTTACTAGAAAATGCTAAGGACAGAACTAGTATTCAAAGACACGCTCTAATATTTCACTTCATCTGCCTTCAAAGACTCTCTACCGTAAGTTATATGATGGAGTTCTTCTCCATTTCTTATTGCTAAAAGAAGCAAATTAAGTACTTAAAGAAGTTCATTTTGGCCTAGCAATGCTCACCAAGCCGGACCAATGCTTCATCTATTACGCCCTGATCCCTAGAATTGGGGATTAGAATGGGCCTCCAGTGTGTGCATACGTAATCCCATAGCACGTGCCATGTAGAGGTATGCACGGATCACTACAAGGGAGATTCCACAAGAACACGTAGAGAAGTTTCTCCAGCATGTAAATTAATTTCAACAATAAGAGGAAGCCTATGTAATGCACTTGTAATGATCAAAAGTAACAATAAAGAAGAATCATCCAAATCATAAATAAGTCTAAAGTTTGTACTTAACTATCCATATCTGTATGGCAACAGTTACATGACATATAACAATTCAAAATTATATATATGTGTTTATCCAATTGCTAGGTGCAAGAACAACTATAATCCAAGCATGTCTAAGCTAAACAACCCAATAAGGAACCCATTGTCACTCTTCGTAGGACGACTAACAGAAGACGTCATCTTCATTACACTCATCTACTCCTCGAGGTTCCGTTGAGGTTCCTGCCGGGGAGCATCGTTCGCTGTACTAGCATTGGGTTTGGTACTTATAACATCAAGGATAGCACTGTTAATACGATGATTAAGCAAATATAGAGATACATAAGACCATCATGATGTATCAAATGATTTAGAGTACATATTGATTAAAAGAAAGCAATAACCGTAAGCTAAGCATATTGTGCATGAGTAAGCATGAGTAACAAATTATAAACAGGATATCAGAACATACTAGTTGGTATCCACGGGGCTATATTCTCCAAAAAGAGAGCATATCATCTAGAGAATGTATATATGGAAATTATGCTAGGGGATAAGGCTAGTTTCCTGAGAAGCGCCGACAACTCCTTCATAAACTACTGCAATGTGACATAAGGGGCACCCAAATTTGGTCCGGTCAAACCTAATAAGGGTGCCGACTCGACATATCAAGACCATCCTGAAGTCATATCATACATACTTATCATCACATTGTACATAAAGGAGTTTTAGTCTTGAGATCATGTTCAATTATAAAAATCAGAATTAAATAAGTAGCTAATAATCAGACAATGCATATATAAATGAGCTAATAGAACTTGAACCTCAACATGAATGCATTTAGATTGAATAAGTATAAAGGATAGGTATTAGCCAACCTTATGCTAGATAATCCGTGATCCCAAGGGCATTCAACATGATATATTCATAAAACATCTAGTGTCATTGTATTACCAAAATCTCGGTGTTACATTGTGTATGCAAGGACATCTCTTCTTATGCCAACACCCATGATGTGACATCAGGAATTCATCTGGAAAATCGAAGGGGATAAGTGACTACTTTACAATTGTCTCCATTATTATTGATCACCATTGGCTACTTTAATTGTGGAAAAGGTGCCATATCTAAAACCCTACAAGGTCATTTGAATCCCTAATATCCTAAGTTCATAGTGTTTTTACGGCTTAACCGTATACATTTAGGGCTTAACCGTATATTGGCCTACAGCTTAGCCATCTAAGCCTACGGCTAGGCTACAACTGGGATACAACTTAGCCGTAGCACGAATCACGACTTAGCCATGGTCGAGCTGTAGAATAATTCTTGATTTTGGGGCTTTTAGGAAAGTTTACAGTAGAATGGCTTACGGTTTGGCCACAGGAGGGTTACAGCTTAGCTGTAGTTCATTCCACTGCTTAGCAAAGGGTTAGCCGTAGTTCAAATGAGGGTATTTGAGCTCTCTGGATTCTGAGTTGTAGATACGTACGGCTTAGCCGTGGGCTTCACCATGAGCTTCAGAATTCTTAGAAACAAGTTCTGAAGTATGAGTTCACGTATAGAACTCTACAGATTGGGTTCTAATGAGGTTTCTTTTGCATTTAATTATAACCTTAGGTCTTACATGCCGACATATATCATAAACATTACATATTTATACTCATATTCACTTAATCCAACATATATGTACGTAATCAAGGGGTAAGTGAGTTGTTAACTTACATTTAGAATGATCACTTCAAGAATCAACAAATTTAGAGATGCATGTAGTAATATATACTCTTATATCTGCCTTGTATTAGTACTTTACCCAAAACTAGCCTCTCCTTTGGTTTGATTATGGAGGAAGCCTCAATAAAAGCAATCCTATTACATGTAAGGACATGCAAATGGTGAATTAAGTGTATGATGCATGCATGTTGCTCATTTGAGTCTCCTTGACTCTTTTGAACTTAAGGAAATTAAATAGAAGCAGTTCCTTACATTAGAGAGCTATAAATTGTGAGAAAGAAGATCGATTGGTGGGTTCCTTGGAAGAAGATGCACAAGGATGTAGAAGGAGGTGAATGGAAGTTAGTAGGAGCACATGCAAGCTCTTAGGATCCAGTTTCTAGCTGAAGTTTGAAGAAGGGATAAGAGAAGAGTGAAAATGGAGGAGCTCCAGCCAGAGAAGGACTTAAGGGAATGAAGAGGAATGATGGTTTCCTCTTTTTAAACTCAAATCTCTATAGTTTTGCATGCAAGTCCATATTCATTGAGGAAATTACAGTTTGAGTCAAATTGACTTCAACTGGGCCAAGATGGATCCGAATTGAGTTGGGCTAAATATGAAAATTGACCCACAAGATGAAATGCTCATGATGCAATTAATGTAGTGCCAAAATGAAGCAAACTATGAGACTTTAAATTACAAGAAGGTTCTCAACGACCTAAGTAAACTTCAAACCCAACTACCTACGCAACTAAGACCCACTAAGAATTAAGAACAAGATAAATTAAGGATAAAATACACATATTAATATGAAATCAAGTTTAATTAATATAAATTATAATTAAGTGGGGTCGAGACCTTACAGCTTCATCAGATTTAAAGGTTAAATGACTACTACCCTACGATGGTGTCTGACGCCATCAATTTTGCAAAGAGATGCAATGGATGTCAAATCCACGGTAATTATGTTCATCAACTGCTTGAATATCTGCATCCTATGTCTACCTCTTGGTCATTTGGGGCTTAGGGCATGGATATTGTTGAAAAATCAATCCGCCATCAAAACATGGTCATCAATTCATCTTAGCCGCGATAGATTATTTCTCCAAAATGGGTGGAAGCAGTGCCTCTTGCAGAAGTCAAAACAGATATAGTCCCCAGTTTCTTGAAGACTCATATCATTCGTCATTTTGGGGGTGCCTAAATGTCTACATCATGACAATGGTCCTCATTTCAACAATGACAAACTCTACAGATTATGTGATAAGTATGGAATCCAATGCTGTCCTTTTGCTACATACCACCATACAGCTATGGACTTGATAAAGCTTTTAATAAGACTATTTGCAAAATTTTAAAAAAAATGGTTTCTAAAAACAAATGAGTTGGAGTACCAAACTTCCTGAAGCTTTGTGGGCCTATAGAACAGTAGTCCATGGTCCAACCAAATCAACAACATATTCCTTAGTTTACGGCTGTAAACCTGTGATACCTTTGGAAATTCAACTTCTTTCTCTTCGTGTAGTTGTTATAAACAAGTACACCAAAGAAAAAAAAATGCCAAGTTCAAACTTCAAAAGTTAGAAAGCCTTGATGAGAAGATGCTTGCTATTTGACAAAGTATCAAGCTATATCAAGCTTTTTTTGCTGGGTCTTTTGATAAGGTCAAATGCAGAGCTTACAAGAAAGCAGAATTAGTCATTACAATCAAGAGGCCCATATTCTTCACACACATGTCGAAAGGTAAATTTAAATCCAAAAGGAAAGGATCTTTCATTGTCGACAAGGTCAACTCCAACGGTGCCTATGCACTTTTTACACTTGAACGAGACATATGCATGATGACTAGCAAAGGAAAATTTCTAAAGAAATACTATGCTTAAATGCCAATGGTATACCTAAACCATGTACAGTGTACATTCTCATCCCAAAATCCTTTGGTTTTAAGCCTCGTAACCCATGACTTTTAGCCAAAATCTCTCAGACTTATACAAAATGACTATGTGGATCATGTCCTTTGGCCCCTCTAGTCAATCCTTGTTATTTGGATAATGTCCCTAGAAGACCCCTTGTAACATCCTGCTATATGGTTCAAGTCCTTTTGCGCACCTTGTATAACAAAACTCAATTATATGGCATAAGTCTTTTGCAGACCCCATGTGGCTAATCCTTAGTTGCACAGAATAAGTCTTTTTGTAGACCCTACAGGGGTACCTTTGGTTGTTTAGAATAAGTCTTTTTACAAACCTCGTACAACCAAAGTTCAAACAAACCCAAACCAAATTTTTGTCCCAAGAAACAACTCAACGACCCCAGAAAACGCCCCACACATGGGCACTGGATAATGTCCAATTTGTTTGATCCCTTTCGACATCCAAAAGGATCAAGTCATAAACCTTGGAGAATGCCTCATACATGAGCACCGGATAATGTCCACATATATGACTCTTTTTCTTTTTGTTTTATTGATTCAAAAGATCACAAGACACACCCACATACAAGTCTAAGATAAGAAACCATATATACATCCAAACCATCCACACAAGCCACATTAAACATCCCTACATAATCAAACCAAACATTCCATGCCAATGACAAAATTGAGCAAAAGGAAAGAAAATTTCCATTGATATTCATTTGAAGTATAAATACAAAGAATGAAGGCAAGAAATACATAGCCACCGAGGCTAATCAAAGTGAAAATAACCAAACAGAAGCTACTCCAATGAGACCTAGTCTAGGAACTTCTCAAGTTACCTCATCGCGTTTAGAATTTCTTCTGATAGGACGCACCCTTTGTAGCTTGCATAAGTTAGGACATCAGCATCAATGTCAATCTCATCCATCTTGATATTCATCTCAGTCTTAAGGGATTGAGCAAAGTCATTCAAGGCTGTTTGCTTCACTTTTTCTTTGGTGAAAAGGCTATCTTTAGGGCCTAGTTCTCTGAACTAGACTTTTTCAAATCATCTATGGTGCTTTGAAGCTTTAGAGCATCATCTTCTAAGGCTGAAAGCTGTTGCTGCAATGTGGTGATTTGTTGTTACAAGCTTTCATATTCTTCTCGGCGCATACTCATCTCTTGTGCCAGCTGATGATTTGCTTCATCCACCACTTTAGATTCTTTTTTAGCACTTTCAACTCAGCCACCAATTAGACTCTTTCCATCAAGAATTCATCTAGAAAGGCCTTGGCATAGTCCACACCACTGTCCCAGGTGACCTTTTCCTCAAGTTTGTTGAACAAGATCACAAAAGCATCTTAAAGGTTGCTTAAATCGGTCCTAGGAGCATGGCGTACCAATATCTCAGCTAATGCCTTGCAAGTTAGTATCTTTTCATTTGTAAGATCCTCTTATGAGAGTGTATCCAAGATACTGCAAAGCATCATCCTCATAGCTTCCTTAATAGAAAATTTAGATCTAGGGCATCACCAAACAAATTCAGCTCTTAGTGTGTGGAGGGACTTGGCTTACACGCTTGTGAATTTGACTGAGTCTGGGAACCTGAGCAGTCATCCTCTCCCTTCTCGGCATTTACACCCATACCCCCGTGAACAGTCAAACCTTTTTCATGAATAAGGGGTGAATCATGTGATCCCTATGAAGATAAGGTGGTGGAAGGATCTCGGTTTACATGTGGTGTCACTGTAACATTCAACAGCACTCTATAGAACCTTTGCCCTCTGCAACTAAAGCCTTATTTGATACTTTCGGTGTAGCTAGGCTTTTAACTCTCTTGGTAAGTGTCAATTCTCTGCCCTAAACTGTACTCTTGAAGGTGTCATGGCCTTAGGTGGCATGAAGCTGCGAGTGATTGGCATGGCAGGAACATCATCTTCCATAAGATCCATAGCCTCATCTTCAAGAACCAACTTCCTCCGAGCAGGAGGGCCGATCTTCACTATCATTGGCTCTACCACAGTAACCTCCTTAATCGGGATCATTTCAATATCAACCTCCCATTCAACTGTGCCAACGGGTTCGACATTTTACTCTGTTTGAACATCGAGAGTTTCATAAATCCTTAGCACATCAGTGGCTTTAGGTGATCCACTTACTGGAGTTCTTGATCTTGAATCAAGACTCACCAAAGGAATCACACTTGCTGTCTCATCTGAACATCCAAAGCAATAAAACCGGGGACACACTTCCCATCTGTTCCTGTTCCAATGTGACCATCAATAGCTTTCTCTATTGAAATGGAATCCTAGGTCTTAGATTTCTAAATTCATCGATTGATGATAGGGTTGGTTTGGCTGAATGGTAAAATTCTCGTCCTTTTTCTCCCTCACCAAATCAGGATTGCAAGCGGTTCATGTGAGTAGTATTAAATAAGTTAACTAAGTACTAGGGTCAAAGTACAGAAGGGTGGCTAAATAATTATTGATGACAACTCCATATTGTTGTTCACACTCTGGGTTGGCGATCCCAATAAGGAGGGTCTTCCATGGCCCTTCGCAAGTCACTCTTCAGAGTACTATTTAGAGATGCCTTGAACTATCCACTATGGATGGGGATGTTGTCCAAATTAATTGGAGCTTTAAGGTCCTCTTTCTCTGATGGCTCTTTAATAAGTGTCCCGAAAGGCGTTCTCGCTAACGTTAGAGGCACAACGGGGGCACCTTGATTCATTTGAGTACCTAAAAAGGAAGCAAGAGAAGGAGGTCAAATTAAGATATTATAATAAAAATTTTCAACTTTCAATATTCAAATCAAGGCTTACCTTTAGGAGTTAGCTCTGATGTAATTCCCTCAGCAGTGTTGAGAATTTCCCTTTTTTCCATTACAACATCAGCAATTGGTCCTTTAGAAACATCTAGCGGAATCTTTTACTGTTCATCTTGAGGAACAATGTTTCTTTTAAAAGCAGATATCTTTGGCTCAGTGGGATCTACACCACTTTTTGGTTCTTCTCGAGAGACGCACTCACTGACTTTACTAATGTCAACTGCTTCCCCAAATGTAGAACTAAAATGAGCGAAACCACTACTTGTATCCGCAAAAGTTTTTTACATGTTTATATAACTGCTAGCTACCTTGTTAGCGGTAGTGGCAGTGCCCAAATCTTTCCTCAACAATGGACTTTATAGTCATGTCCATTGCAACCTTTCCTCTAGACTCAAGCGCCATTGTTGCTTGGTCAAACATGTCTCTTTTAAAATCAAACTCCATATTGATGTCACTATCAGTTCTTTCCTCGATGGTGAGGGTGTCTAAACCACTTCCCCTCTCATCAGCATCATCGAAGGCATATTCCTCCATAATCTCGGCCACTTCCTATGAAGCTTCTTTAATGGCCAAGGTCTAAACCTGTGAGACTATAAGATAAATGGCGAATGTCAAGATAAGAAAGAGAACAAGTGAAAAATATCAGAAAAGAGATATTTACCAACTTTTAGCCTTTGGGAGTGACGAGTTCTAGGGCTCTCAACTTTCCTCTTCTTAGATGAAGTTCTTTTGTTGTTAGGAGCTTTGGATACACTGTTTGAGCATATCGCCCAAAGCTTCCTATGAAAAACTAGACCAGCTAGAAGTTTTGATAATGAAACAATAAGTGGCCTTGACTAAATAGCTATCTATGCTGACTGCAGTGCTTCTGTTGGACTTGGAATCACATGTGCCTTTGTTGGCAATGAACAAGCAGCAGTTTCTAGTAAATTCTGATGAGCCATGTCTGCCTCTACGGCTACATGCATGATGGCTTATTCTTCCTTAAACCTTCTTATCTACTCGCCAACTAATACTTTGGTCCTAGTAGAATGAGAACCAGACCCAATATCCAATGAAGCTCTACTTGTATGCTTGGCCTCAATGAGAGTTTCCCTCTCTCGAAGGTTTTCATTAATGGCCTGCTACATCCTTGCTGTAGTAACATTAGGCGGAGGTAGATAATCTTTGTCTTCTTCACTTTTCAACAAGTAGTGGGCCTTGCAAGCATCAAATTTGGTGACAAATCAAATCTACCATTTGTTCCCATCAAATAACTAATTTTTAAAATTAGATGGGTTAAAACGATCTTTCTCCACCTTCTCTCCTTTCTAGTGAATTGACAAAGCATGCCATTTGACATGGAGATTGCTTGCAAACATCTCCACAATGGCAGTAATACTCTTGGCATACCATTGCGTGAAACTGCTTATGTAGCCAGCATGAGGAAGACACAGGTAACCAAAGCAAGCTTAAGTGCCAAATGCTTGATAAAACTCCTAAGCATTTCTAATATCCTGCAGAGAACCAATTGTGTCCCGGATGCGGCTAGGCACTACCACAACAGCCTAGTAGAAACCAAATTGTTTGTAAAACCTTGTAGGTATATAAGGTTAAATGTTGATATAGGCATTCTTCTTCCACACCAAATCCGCATGTCTCAATCTGAGGACCCAGCTTTTCTCTTCATCTGAAAGATCAACCCCACGACCGCCTTTTCTAACTCTGTCAATTAGTAGCTCTACACCATTTCTTTTGCAGTTTGGAACTTCGATGTTGGCACTGTAGAGCGGGAGGTGACATAATTGTTAAAATTATGCAAGTGCTGGCGTAATTCAATCATGGTGTGGGTATTGATCAAACAGCTTCCTCCCACCACACCTTCCATAGATCTCCCTAGGGCACCACTGTGCGAATGAAGCCCATTGCAGTGGTACATAAACTAGGTGTGTAATAGGTGCTTTGCATAATATCAGTTGAAGGATTTCCCCTTTCTGACTGTAAAGGTTGACAACTTCAACTTAGTCAACATATATGCCACAAAATCATGACCATGAGCAAGCCCGTGCCTAAATGCCATTTGGAGTGCGGGGTATATGCAACAAGGCCTGATTTTTCTCCCAACACTCTAAAAGAGAACATCTGACAGCCATGCTGTAAAAAATGCAGTAGCTAGCATTTCATCTTGAAATCCGGATATTTAGCAAAATAATATGGCATGAAGTCTTGCTTCTCATGATAAACAAGCTTTGGCGGCTCTGAAGATCTTCATTAGGAATAACCTCCATCCACTTGCAGTATTCCTCATTAAAAAAGAAGGAGCTTATAGTGGTTTTCACCCGCTTCATCCATAAGGCAATTTTTCCTTGCCTCCAGCTGATTGTCTGAATCGAATATTCAAAAGCAAAGTGGAAATAATAAGCAGCTTGATAATCAACATCCATAATGGCTAGCTCTATTTTTGATGGGCTGGTCTCATCAAAGATCTCGCCATGAGGTGACAAACCAAAGATCTTTATCTCCCATAAAGAAAATCCCGACTCCATGTTTGGATTAATGAAGGTGTTGGTTGCAAGATAGTACAATTCAAGGATTACCCTGCATATGTTCTTATTGTCATGAGGCACTTTTTGAGTAGCGGCATCCACAGCTTCAAAAATGCCAACCGCTCTCAAAGTGTCTTCATAACAGCACTTAATCAAGGTTGTCCAATTCTGCCATTCTCAAATGCAATTAAACCATCCGTGGGACATGTTCTTCTCGCCAACCTAGGCGCTATCATCTTTAGTATAGATGCCAAGTCCTACTATCCTCAGTTGCGAGATGGTGGCATCCACTTCAAGATTTAAAGTACAAGTGTCCAAAGCTTCTACTTCGGATCATGGAATCTTTGGAAAATAATATAGATGCTAGTGCATAAACTTGCTTGTCCTGAAATGCACATGGTGCTTTATCCAAGAAAATGGGTCTGACCTCTCTGGAATGGTCGGAGTCATTATCATCACTCTCGGGTACCTCTTCATAGATCGAATGGTCCATGACAACCTTCATGATAATCCAACTTCCCACGGTCACTATGTTGCTGAATAGAGGGACCCAACTGCCTACCCCAATTCATGGTCACAAAGTCCTCCCACTACACTCATAAACATTACCCGGGTTAGGCATGGGTTCCACGGCTTAGCCAAGTCCACACAAACACTACCCTCTTTGTCCAGGATCATTGTGGTTTTGAGCAGTGGACCCACGGCTCAGTGGCTCACTCTCTAAAATGGGATGATTCAAGTCCCACAACAGCAATGAACCCATTTCAAGTATATTTTCAAAAAAAAAAAATGGTTTTCCTCTTGAAGCCAACATAACCTAATTCCAAATTCATCATGGTCAAACCCAATTTTGAGCCAAGTTTATCAGCTCAAACCCTTTTTTTTAATCAAAATCCACAAAAACCCAATCTCTTTCAAAATTTCATTTTATTTTGACTCATGTCAAGCCAAGTCAAAGCCTAAACTTTGATTTTTGAAATAAACCAAAATCCACAAAAATTCCAAACCCAAATTCATTTCAAATCCAAAACTTGATTTTTCTTAAAACCTTAGGGATCCTTTTTGTGCATATTCCCTACAGTCCCCACAGAAATGCTACTTTGGATATCTAGGATAAATAGGTCATGAGAAAATCAAATTTGCTCCCAAAATCCAAACAAAATTCATAAAATTTTGAATTTTTCAATACCTTAGGGATTCTTTTCATGGGTGTTTCCTATAGTCCCCACATAGAAGCTACTTGTGATATTTGTAAAAAATAGGGCAAAGAAAATAAAAAAACTTATGTTTTTTTTTACCAAATCCTTCATGGTTTTTGAAACAAAATTTAAAATTTCAAGTCTATGCCTACAACCCACATTGACGAAACTACATTTTCATCAAGCCATTCACTATTCCCATAGATTGGATATTTTGAGGCACAATGATTCTAGAGTCATGCTTCCATCATTACACCTCGAAGGGGAATTTATTGACCCATAAAAAAATCATAAACATTACAAGTGTTGTAGTAAAGACATCACAAGCAAATTCCAAGTTCAAAGTGGCATAAACCCTAGAATTATAGAATACCAAGTCAAGTGCTGCAACTAGATGTTAAAAGCCGATGCAACTCACTTAGAAGACTTCATATGAGCTCAGAATATAGCAGTTCAAATTTCAGCATTAGTGGACTTCATTTGGTCACTTAACTCACCAAACACCAAAATCAAGGTTCATTAACTCAAAACTTGTATGGCAACTCCAACATTTGGTCAGGAATGATGCTTCAAAGTTTCAAAGTATTTGGACTTCATTTCAACTCAAACTCAAGCTTCAATGGCTGTCTACCAGCTCCTTGGGGTGACTGTGGCAACTGACATTTCTACATGCCAAAACTAACTGAAACTCATGGGAATGTCTTCAATGACATTCAAGGACTATCTGACATTCAAGGACTATCTGTCAAAGTTACAGCATATTTGGATATCATTCGGACCCAAACTTAGTTCAGATGGCTGCCTACCACGTTCTTTGGGGTCATTGTGCAAAGTGGCACATCATGAAGACCAAATCAGTTAAAACTAATGGAAAATTTTCAAATTATATTTAAGAGTGGCTCTGCAAAATTGCAAGTCAAATAGATGTCATTTGACCCAATTTCATTAACATGTCAACTTTGTATTAGTGACCCCCAAACCTTAGGGTCATTGACCAAAATCCTACTTCTAGGTGACCAAAGTTGATGAAATTTAGATGCAAAGTTCAATTCATGTTCAAAAATGACTTTGAAAATTTTCAAGCCAAGGGGACTTCATCTGACCCTACTTCAACTATATGTCAGCTTCGGGGTCAATGACCCTAAACCTTCGAGTCATTGACCAAAGTTGTACTTCCAGAAGGCCAAAGCTAATGAAAATCGGATCAGAGACTCAAAGTGTGCTCAAGATCAGATCTCAAGGTTTTAAAGCAGTTGGATATCATTTGGATGGAAAACCAACTAATTGCCTGTAATGTAAGGAGACACTGATTCAGGGCATGCAACAATGGGCCATTGATCAGAATCCTGCTTCCACAAATCCAAATCATATGAAATTTGTATGAACACTTCAATTCGCTCTTGATATCAATTCCTCCAAGATTCAACTTAACCCAAGGTCATTTGGGCCTCAAACAGTTAAAACAAGTGATTTTCATGAAAAGTCAAAGGGAGGGTTTTTCAACTTTAAGAGGTCAAAACATGATAAAATTTCTGTGACACACTCAAAATGGTGTTAGAAAACATCCCTCCAAGTTTCATGAAGATCAGAAATTGTTCAGGCCACAAATGAGCATGTCTGTGACCATGGCCTGTAAAGTCACTTTGGACGGTTTTGGGTGATTTTTTCACTTTAAATCTGAACTAAAATTTCCCATAACTTCCCCAACCACCTTTGAAGCCTATAAAAGGCATGCTTGGGCTCTAAACAAGGAGTTCAAAGGTTCCAATGAAGGTTCAAAGGCTCCACAGCATTCCAACAACCATTTTCAAAAGAATTTGGCAATCTTTGGCTCTCCACAAGCATCCAAGCTATCTTCGTTCTTCTTCCCCTCATAAGCTTAAGGTGAGAAATGATTCTATGGAAGAAGATACATCTTGCAAATGCTCTTGGAAACTAAACTTCAAGGTTACCAAGTGCCAAAGGAGTTCAACGGGATGAAACAGTCTTTTTTGGTTCTCCCACTTAAAGGGTTTTAGGCCATCTCTAAAGTTCTGAACAAATCTCTTTAGGTTTCATTCTACTCCTTAAAAACTATAGGGTCAAAATGACACAATTGCTTATACTAAAGCAACCCTTTCAAATTTACACAAACATCAACATCATCATCATCATCAAAGCCTTATCCCAACCATGTTGGGGTCAGCTACATGAATTTTGTTTCTCCATCCATTCTATTTTGAGCAAAATTCTTCAATAAGATAAACTTCTTCAAATCTGAATTAATGACTTCCATCAATGTTTTCTTTGGCCTACCCTTACCTCTTGATGGGCCATCTACCTGTTAGATTTTGTGGACTCAATCCATCAGTTGATGTAATAAATTGATTAATTTCTTTATTTATCAATAAAATCATGCTTTACTTTCATGAGATGAATGTTATTTTACTACTTCATGAACATGACCAATTCATATGACATAATGGTTCATGAGTTGAATCGCCCCCTATTAGTATATTAGATGTGATATATGTGCATGGATGAGATCCACACACGATAGATATATGTCACAAATCTTATACTTAAATAAGCCTCACGACTAGTAATGAGACTGGGCATCTCATTTGATAAGGTTGCAGCACTTTGATCACTATGAGATAGTGTGATTTGTCTCGATCATTAGAATGTAAGATTTTGGATCACGGTACTAGTACATTGGATGTATTGAAGGACCATGAGATGCACCTTATGGAATTCTATTTTAATAATAAGGTATACTCTCATAATTCCCTAACAATAGGCTCTCAATCCTGAGACATTGATGAACTCAAGTTTCTATCTATTCATTTGCTTTGAGTCACCAATGAGTGAGGCCGACTGTAGGTTAACACCTCGGTGTCTTGGGTATGCGGTAGTAGAACTGTGGAACGTTGAATGATCAAGATGTAATCTATCTCTATTATCCCCTTGTGCCAATTAATGGATTTGTCATTAGTAAGTGCGCACCCATCTCAATTAAGAGTTAATTGGATGGTACTGATGATTATTGTGATTAATTGGGGCTCAAGGATAATAAGATGTGGAACTTAGATTAGAAGAGACAGATTTATTCCAATTGATCCACGGATATTGATAGAGGGGCCTACTTGTGGTAATTGGAAAGTTTAGGGTCTTTATTGTAATTTATTCCTAAGATTGGAGTGCAATTGCATTTATATAGTGGTGTTATTTGCAATTAACTGTGGGCCCGGATTGCACATGAGATGTGGGCTCGCGGTGTTCCAGTTGGAGCCAACTTTCTAAGGAATCCCTAGTGGTTCCCACACTAGCCCAAGTTATTGAAAAATACTAATCCGACTTGAACTCTAGAAAGAAGGGATTAGAAAGGAGAAAGTTGCTAATTGCTTTGGACGTAAGACTTCTATTTCAATTAAGGAAGGAAGAGATTTGAAATATATATATATATATTCTTTTGGACGTCCAATAAGAGTCTCTCTTACGCCCAAAACCCTGTTCGTGCAAGAGTTGTACGAGTTTCTCTCTCCTTCTCTCTCCTATTCCTTGGAGTTTTGAGTTGGAATTTCTCCTGGAGATTCCACCAATCTTCTTGAGAAAAGAAATCCAATTCGGGTCATAGCGTGGAAGGGTAAGAGGCGTTGAAGATTCTCATCATCAAGTAGAGTCGCAACTTCTCCATTAGAGCACTACAAATCTCCAAAGGTATGATCTACTTCTTGCATGTCGTAGATTATTATGGATGTTTAGTCCTGTTTGATTCTGTCTTTTAGATAGAATATTTACTATACATGGTCACGAGATTGAGAGTAATGCATCCTGGATTAGGTTTTTGGTCTTATGGATAATTGATCCCTGTGTCAAGTGGGTCAAAAGTTTTGAAAATCTATCCACGAGACTCACCTACTTCCAACACTACATGCATAGCCAAACTTTGTCTCACTGATGCCATTACTGGCTACGCTCAACATGCCCAAACCATCTTAAATGGGTTTCCCTAATCTTATCCCCTATTTGTACTACCTCTAAATGCTCTTGAAAGTGCTCATTTCTAATTTTATCATTCCTAGCTTTGCCACACATTCACCTAAGCATTCTTATTTCTGCTACATCCATTTTATGAATATGCATTTTCTTAATTGGCTAACATTATGCTCCATTTGTCATAGCTGGTCTAATCACTGTCCTGTAAAATTTACCCTTCAATTTGGTTGGCATTCGTCTGTCACAAAGCACTCCAGAAGCTAGTATCCACTTCAACCATCTAGCTTTTATCCTATGCTCCACATCTTCATCAATCTCTACATGGTATCTCATGGGTTTCAATTTTGACAGTGGTTTCAACACTTTGTATATGTCCACTGAAGTTGCAATCCATATATTCTGTCTTTGTAATACTTATTTTAAAGCCTCTAGATTCTAATGCCCCCCGCCATCTCTCAAGCGTTGCATTTACACCATCTCTTGATTCATCCACCAATACTATATCACCTGCAAACAACATACACCATGGTACTTCTTTTTGAATATGCACAATCAACTCATCCATAATTAATGCAAAAGGATAGGGGCTTAAGGTTGATCCCTGATGTAAACCTATAGTCACGGGGAATCCACCTGATTCTCCACATATGGTTTTCACATTTGTTACTGCTCCTTCATACATATCCTAAAAATTTTCAATGTAACTTTTGGGGACATTCCTTTTTTTTTTAAAACCCACCAAATTAAATTCCTCGGTACCCTATCATAGGTTTTTTTCAAATCGATAAAGACCATATATAGATTTTTCCTCTTTGCTCGATATTTTTCCACTAATTGCCTAAGTGAAAAGATAGCTTCCATAGTTGATCTCCTTGTCATAAAACCAAATTGATTTTTAGAGATCTTAGCCTTCTTTCTCAATCTTTACTCCATTATTTTCTCCCATAACTTCATATAATGACTCATAAGTTTAATCTCTCGATAGTTGGTACAATTTTGTATATCTCCCTTATTTATAATATAGGTATTACAATGCTTATTTTCCATTCATCCGGCATTTTCTTTGTCACAAGTATCTTATTGAATAGTCTACATAACCAACTCACCCCAACCTCTCCTAAGTATTTCTATACCTCTATCGGAAATATCATTGGGCCTGTTGCTTTTCCTGTCTTTATTCGCTTCAATGATTCCTTCACTTTCACCCCTCTAATTCTATGGAGAAAAGTATGCTCTAGTGATGAAGTATCCTCCTTAACTCTTGTATCGCCCCAATGTTCTTCATTTAGAAGTTTGCCAAAATATTCCTTCTACCTTTTTTTAATATTGTTGTCCTTCACCAGAATATTTTCCTCATTGTCCTTGAAACATTTGACATTATCTAAGTTCCTACTTTTCTTTTCTCTTATTTTTTTATTTACACAAACATAATCTGTAAAATCAAAGTGGGGATTACCAAAGATTGTAGATGATTCTAAGGTCAAATTTAGCATTCTTAGTGGTCATTCATCATTCCAAAAACCAAAAATTCAAGTTTTAGCATTTTGGAGGCATTACAAAAGCAAATAGAGCCGAAAATAGAACAAATAGTTGCCAAAATGGCCACTGTCTATTAGCGCCATGTTCACTAGCCGGGGTTCAATGATCGTGGGCCACAGTCACCACTCCCTATTCCTTTAATTTCTGCATTTTTCACCTCTTTTCATGTAATTTTCTTACTTTTCCTAGTTTGGGTCACACCAAGACTAGAGGAAGGGGTTGTAATTTTCTAACGCTTGTAAATAACTTGCATACCTGAGGTTAGAGCATTGAACTCAAGTAAATAAAAGGGAGTTTAATGATGATTTGTAATTAATTTTCAATTTTTCTGCATGTTTAAGTGTGTGAATGTTAGACTTGGTTCCTTTGCATTCATCATCATTTCAAGCATTTTGCAGAGACCTCCTAGTGGGATTCACAAAATTGGAAGCTTCCAAAAACAATGTGGAAAAACCTCCTCCTAACCCTATGACTAAGGATCAAGTCCAGGAGATCAATCTATGGACCATGGAAAATCCTCGTCCCACTTTTGTAAGTTCAAAAATAAAAGGAAAAAAGCTTGCAGAGTACATCAGTTTCTTGTATAAGTTTGTGGACTGTTTTCGTGGACCTATGCAGAAATGCATATACTTGATCCAAAACTCACAAGTCATAGAGTAGACATCACTCATAGATATAAAGCCTATAAAGCAAGGTCAAAGGCAAACCAAGCCAAAAAAATGGACAAAATAAAAAAAAGTCCAAAAACTCAAGGATGCTAACTTCATTCGTGAGGAACAACATCCATCCTAACTAGAAAACATAGTTCCGGTCACAAAGAAAATTTGTCAAATCAGAGTCTACATCGACTTCAAAGACCTGAACAAAGTATATCTAAGAGACAATTTTCCACTACCTATGCCATAACTCATGATAGATAATACCTCTAGATATGAAAGGAAGTTGTTCATGGAAGAATTCTTAAGGTATAATCAAATAAAGATGCATCCTAAAGTGTAAGGACCCAATCCCAATATTTTTATTGATTTTATTGTTGTTGTTGTTGTTATTTTTATTTGCATTGTTGTTATTATTATTATTAATTTTGGTCATAAATTGGACCATGCTTGGAGCCCGCCCATTCAGTGCATTAAATTAGTAATATCATCATATTTTGGGTGGGACCCAACCTTGAATGATGGAGATTTAGATCTTAAAATGTTTGACTTTATAAGGGGAACTATGCCTTAGTCAAATACGAATTTCATGGGAAGAACCTAGGTGTCCCACTAAATTCTCTCTCTCTCTCTCTCTCTCTCTCTCTCTCTCTTAGTGTGTGTGTGTGTTTGTGTCTCTCTTCATGCAAAAGGTTCATCTTACATGATCACCCCACTTACCTCAACTAAACTATAGGGAAGAACCACGTTATGCATATCTCCTTTCACTAAAACTTCCTCTCTCCGTATAAGAAGGGATCTTACCACTACAACCCTCTTTCCCACGACACCATTCAACACTCTCTCTTACAAATTTTATTCTCCACATAAAGTCTCCTTCCCCTTTGAGTTAATCCACACATCTCATTTATCTGATATTTTCTTGCTTACTATAACTATCTTTGTTTTATTCCTTCCCTATTCTTTTACTTCTTTTAGGAATATTGATTTATTATTATCTTTTATGCTCGCCTTTTGCACACCAACATCATCACCTTCGCAGAATTGATTTTCCCACCTTCTCTCAACACCTACACCAACCCATGTTCACAATATGGACCTATGCTTTATTCTCTTAAACAAACAGAACCTAGTTTCTTTGTTAACTCTATCACCCACCTCTATTTCCTTCATTTGTTTCATCCCATGTTTTATAGTGTTCCATGTTTCCTTTCACATCATGTTTCACTGCATTCCTCTTGATCTCTCAATCATCATCATTCCATTGCTAACCACCTTTACCGTGGTCTCTACATTTCCCCAACATCAAACACCCTGGTAGTACCTTTTGCCTCCTGCACTCAGTCATCAACTTCACCATATATGACACACTAAGACCCAACTCCACCCTTACCTTGAGTTCTACTTTAAGAATCGGCACCCATCTATGCTATCCCTTTTAAAAAACAGGCCATTCTCAATCTCTGCAACTCAAAACTTTTCCTTTTTTTCTACAGTTTTCTTCTTCTTTCTGTTTTTGTCACACTCCTACTTCTCTTTATTTTTCCTTTCCAACCATTTTCAAGTGCCTATCTTCACCTTTGTATTCTATTGTGTTCCTCTAACCAAACAACCCATCATTTTTCACCTTTCATTCCAGTAAGCCCAGACACAACTCCATCGTTACAGTTTACCATGGAAACAATCTGCCCATTCATCACCAATGGACCCATCTAATTTGAGTCTAGACCCAACTAGTTTCTCATTTACCTCCAATCTTCACCACAACAAAATCACCAAAATCATTTATAATATATAAATTCAACCATTCAACTCAGTCCCATGCAACAAGAACTCATATATATCACGTCACCAACAGTTAGGCCCACTTGAGTCCAATATCCAAACTTTCCATTAGACCCCTTGGATCCACCAACCCCAACCTACATAAAATACTAGTATAACTCCATGTCATTGTGGCCCATTCTCTAATTAGTACACAAATAACTAACTCAAATCCATCTTAGTTTGACTTTTGCGAATCGTATATAAATTTGTTTAAACCAGGTTCTTAGGATACGCATAAGATTACTACCCAACTTATTAGCCCAAGCCCCCGAACTCCTGTGGCCCACCATCCTTGCCTACTTGTTCTATAGGTTTCATTCATGCGCTGGCCCAAGTTTATGATCTAGTAGCCTGAGCCCACTCGCTATCCATTTACATAAGCTATTGGCCATGGTCCACCTTAAATATGTATATATGTAACTCCTACTACATAGGACCCACTTGCACTACTTAATAATTTGGGCTCAAACCATATGTCTCAACCCATCAAATTTAACCTTTACCCAAACCAAACCCGTTAATTGCACACAAACCCGGATCCTAATTATTGGTTACCTATCATGACCAGAGACCCACACTAAGATTCTAAAACATCCAGGTCAGGACAAGTTTGATCAGGTGATCACCGTGAATCCAAGTAAGTAACCTTACTATGGTCCTCTAGTATTAGAGTTTTCTAACCTTGCATTACAAAATATTAAATTGTTATGTGATCTTTGGTTTCATGCAGGACTCAGTCCTAGCATTTTAACTTATCTAGGGCCATTCATTTTATTGATATGATTGTACCTTTATGAATTAATTTATCATATTAAAATTATAAATATTGAACTTGTTCCATGTTCATTTGATGCTACCATGAGATATAGAAATTCTTATATGAACCCTTGCTAGAAATACTTATATCATGATTGACTTCAAAACTATGACATAATTCCAATTATGTTGCAAAAATGTTTCAAATCATATATTGCTAAGAAAACTTAATTCTGAGTTTTATGGTCCACCCTTGGATGTAATCCTTGACCTCTGAGGCATTATCCAATGCATGGGTGGCGCAACGTAGGGATTTTCACATGCGGACTCTAGCCCTTTTGTGGGTATAACATTGGGGCCTGGGAACTCCTTTATGCATGATAACTAGTCTGCAGTTAGTCTCTTATGGCTTCGGGCCGTTGTATGTGTGATTATGGCTTCAAGCCCTTATATGTGTGATTATTGCTTTGGGCCCTTATACGTGTATTGTGGCTAAGGATATCCATTTTTTTTTACTAGATCAAGTGATCTATAATTGTTGCCAATATTCATAAATCATTGCAAAATTGACCTTGTTACTATTGTTCAAATTATACTATTAATATTCCTTTGAATCTCATTTTGTTAAAATATTCTTGAATTAATAGAATTCATATATCATACCTAAATTACTACCATTTAATTGAATAATCATTTACTATAGCTCTATAGTTTATTTACTTATGGAGCTTTATGCTCATATGTGTATTGTCTTTCTTTTTATAAGATACTAAGGTTGACCCAAATAATGAAAACCTTAGATTATTTGCAGGAATGGGTGAATCTTGAGAACTGAGTTATTATTTAGATCTTTAATGTTCATTTGATTTCATTATGTAGTTGGATTATGTCATATTTCTTCGGATATTTCATTATTTTGAGAGCATTGGTAGTAGATATTATTGTTTTCTTTTATTAGTGACTTAATTATTAATGTTTTAACCTAAGCTGGTTAGCTATGAATCCCAAGTAATGACTCAATTAAATAAATGATTTATATTATGAAATGTGGGACCGTTATGCCACGAACTTTGAGGGTCTCAAGGATCTTAAATTTGGGCTGTGACATGAAGATGAAAAACATACTTTTTTCCGAACGCCCTTTGGCGTATTCTGCTACACTATTATATCCTTCGGACTAAAACATGTTGGAGCCACGATGAAAATCTTCAAAGATATGCAGCATAAAACTGTCGAATGTTATGTCGACGACTTGGCTGTTAAAAGCAAAAAAACAACCGATCATCTAACAGACCTTCGAAAGGCTACAAAAGTGCAAGCTCCAAATGAATCCACTAAAATACTTCTTCCAAGTTTCCTTTAAAAAATCCTAAGGTTCATTGTTCAAAAAGATGAAATCAAACTCGATCCTAGCAAAGTCAAGGCCATACTAGAAATGCCTTCACCTCAAATGCTAAAGCAGCTCTGAGGATTGCAGGGAAGGTTGGCATACATCAAAAGGTTCATCTCGAATCTATTGGGAAAATGCCGACCATTCTCCAAATAAATGAAGAAATGAGTCAAGTTGGGACAAAGAATGTGATGATGCCTTCCCAAATATCAAAAGGTATCTCACCAACACACCTATTCTCACAGGACTTGTGTTTATAAAACCATTTATCCTACACACAAAGGCCCTAGAACACTCCCTGGGGGCATTGCTCACTTAAAAGAATGAAAAAGGAAAAAAAGTTGCCCTTGCTACCTTTCTCGAATGATGATAGGAGAAGAGCACAAATATTCGCCAGTCAAAAAAGAATGCTTGGCACTCATGTTTGCGTCTAAAAACTATGGCACTACCTATTATCTCACATGATATACCTAATTTCTCGAGTAAATTCGATAAAGTACTGGTCTTTAGAGCCTGAGATTTAAGTGATCTCTTGGCAAAATGGTCCATAATGTAACACAATACGACCTCAAATGCATTACGGCAAAAGCAGTCAAAGGGAAAGCCCTAGTTGATTTCCTAGCAGAATATCCGCTATTGGAAGGCCTCAAATTCAAAAAGAAACTGCTTAATGAATCTACATTCCTCGTAGATGAACCCGTGACGGAAGCAGATCTAGATATCCACTGGACCATGTACTTTGATGGAGCTTCAAGAAATAATGAACACCATCAACTAGTGGCAGGATCTGAAATAGTCTTCTACAGTCCTTTTTGATAACCAAGGGGTGTTTTAACAGTGAAGCATAATATACAACCCTAATTATTGGATTAGAACTCACTTTGGAATGTAGCATCAATATCCTTAGAGTCTATGGAGACTCTCAACTTGTTGTCAAACAAATGAATTTAGAATACGAAGTGCAGACACCAAGTCTATTGTCGTACCATGATCGAGCTAGTAACTAAAGAAATGATTCATTATGGTGGAATTCAATCATGTTCCACGATATCAAAGTGCCAAAGCAAATTCATTAGCTAGCTTGGCAGCATCATTGGCTGTACCAGAAGGCAATTAAGTCAAAATCTCAATTGTCGAACAACGATTTTTACCTTCTTTAAAAACCGTTTTAACTTTAAGAGAATGCTTTAGAACAATCAGAAGTTGAATCTCCTCTTTTGAGATTTCCTTTCGAGACTTGCAAGAACTCTTCATCAACTACATAATTGTACAAAGTCCTACCACAAAATTCTAAAGATAGAGTAAGCTTTCAAAGGTGAGCTCTTAGATTCCATTTTGACATGCCATCAAAAACATAGAACCGAAAATTCTAAGATGGGGTATTCCTTTGTTGTTTATCTTAAGAGGAAGCAAAAGAAACCCTAAGGGAGGTACACTTAAGCCTAGTGGGGCACATTTTCCAGGGCCAAAACTACATGAACAAATTCAGAGACTAGGCTACTATTGGTTGACAATGGTCTTCAATGCCATAAAATTCGTAGAAAGGTGAAGGGAACGCCAAATTCATGGAGACTATAATCATGTGCCTCTGAAAAACTTACACCTAATTTTTGTTTCTTGATGGTTTTAAGCCTGGGGAATGGACATTATCAAAAAAATACACTCACCATCAGATCAGGGATATCAATTCATCCTAGCTGCTACAGACTACTTCTCCAAGTGGGCCAAAGCAACACCCATTACCAAAGTCAAAGCAACTACGATTATCAATTTCATGAAAACAAACGTCATTTATAGGTTCGGAGTACCAAAACGGTTATGCCACGGCAATGGACCGCAGTTCAATAATGATAAATTTTATAGATTCTGTGACAAATACGAGATTCAATGTTGCCCATCCACAACCTATAACCCTATAACAAATGGCTTGGCGGAAGCTTTCAATATGACGATTTGCAAATTACTCAAGAAAATGGTCTTACACAACAAAAAGGCATGGGGAACAAAGTTACCCGAAGCATTGAGGGCTTGTCGAACTACTGTGTGCGGCCCCACTAAGTCTACGCCATACTCCTTGGTGTATGGTTATGAAGTAGTGGTGCCTTTAGAAATACAACTCTCCTCCTTTCATGTGGCTATCATAGTAAAGCGCACACAAGAGGAGAATGCAAAGCTGAGACTTCAAGAATTAGAGAGTCTCGATAAAAAACGGCTGGTAGCCTGACAAAGCATTGAGCTATACCATGTTTGACATGGCCAGAGCTTGTAAGAAAAGGGTAAAAAAAAAGTCATTCAAAAACAGCAACCTAGATTTAGCCGTCAGAAGACAAATCACTCTAACTCACAAATCGAAAGGAAAATTTGAGCCAAAGTGGGAAGGGCCATTCATCATTGGCAAGGTCTATTCTAACAACATTTACATTGTCCTCATCATGGAAGGAGACCAGTGTATGATGCCAATCAATGGAAAAATGCTTGAAGCGGTATTACTCCTAAAAGTATCACTTATTCCATCCAAAAAGCAAACAAAAGGTTTTGTATCTTTGCATCTAAGCCCTCTAAAATAATCATAGAGGAACAAGTCAAGGGCCTTGGACAAAAATCATACACAAAGGCACTGGTTAATGTCTATTCATTTGATCCCTCGCAACCAAGGCAAAGCAATGGACCCAGGATAAAGTCATACATTCAAAACCAAAGTCAAGGTCCATTTTACACAACCTCCATCAAACTCACTATATGCAAACAGCAAACCATGCAACAAAAGAAGAATAGTAAAGACATTAAAAAATAGAAAAAAATTCCATAAAAAAATACATTCAGTACATTCTTCAAAAAATAGAAACAAAGTCTATTAAAGAAAACACATTCATTACATTTTTCAAAAGAAATTTGTACACAAACAAGTGCTCAATCTGCCTAGAGATCTTTTGAAGACCGGTTTTTGGTCGTTGGTCTAGGAAGGCCATGTAAACATGAGTGGTAGGTTCAGTTATGGCTTCATTAATTTACATTCCAAGGGTATCCTCCATCGATTTGATCAAAGCACTCAACTATGCTTCTTCGGCACCAAAGTCGACAGTGATACCCTCCAGTTTTTCAGTTAAAGCCACATAGGAAGCATCATCAGGTGCATAGGTGGCAAGAAATCAAATAATGTTTTCTCAGCTTGCTCAATCTACTTCCTTTGAAATACCAACGATCTTTCAAGATGACTTCGCTCAAGGATATGGAGACCTCCTACTGGTTGAGTTTCAGCATCTTTTGGTCAAAACTTCCTTCTTGTTAAGCACCTCTCACTAATAAACACTCAAATGATCCTGGCTTGCTTGCCCTAGAATGCCTCAGCTACCTCAAAAAGCCTATAAAAAAGGAATAGTCAGATCCATCACCATGACTCCGATACTCAATGAGAAGTCTATTGCGCAATGAATAGTGACAATTGACCTCAATTTGCCCAAAGATAAGGCTTAAAGAGGACCACTCAAGGTGAGCCACATTGTTTTTTTTGCCATTTCAATAGATTTGTCTCACGTGGTATACTTTTTTGAAGGAGGTTCACCATCAAAAAAATGGCTCAGACCCACTACAATGACCTGAGTAGGGTTATTGCGCCTTCAAAAAAAAAAAAACTCTAAACTAGTTGAAAGATTCGGCCTAACTTCAAAAGCAAGTGCACTCGGCACCAGAGATTCGGAGAAACACTTCATTTTCAAAGAAGTCACCCCTTGTTGCCCAAAGTTACGAAAGCTGGTGAAATACCAGTGCCACCTTAAGCAATAGGGGAGCTTTCAACTTTAAGAGCTTAAAGCTAATGTTGAACCCCCTCTATGTTGTTACCCTTCAACGTGCCGGTGTTGGAAATTTCCTAACCCAATTTAGCTGTCATCATTAAGACATCTTGGGCTGTAAAAAGAGTACCTTAGCCCAAACCTTCTTCATGAGACCCTTTAAGTACATCATCTGGGCTCGAGCCAGTGGATCTCATGGCCACTATAGTGTCAACTTCCTATTTAATGACTATCTCTTTAAAAACTACTAGGGTAGATTCATTCATAGCAGTAGAAACTCCCTCATTCTATATGACTGCAACCTCCAAAATGGCTTTAACCTATGTAGCAGCCTTTTCAAGTATAACACCAGAGGCCACAACAGCTACCTCTTCTTTGTCAGCCTTTATAGGAGTCAGACTTTGAAGTGGCATTTGTTCCTTTAAAACATCCTTCTGAAGGCATTCAGTAAAGCCTTGTACAAAATCACTCCCATTTGAAATCTCATGATGGGAAGAATTTTCACTCAAAACAATCATTTCAAATTGTGTAAGTCCACTCTCTAAAGGAAGTGTTTGCCCCTGAACTGCAAACAGCTTCGATTTTGACTCAATTATTGGATCAGCTACTTATACAACTAGCTCGACCTGATATGGTCATGGCTTTGATTGTTCTAAAACCAAATAAGAACAAAATGATCAAAATCAAAGAAAAAGAAAAGAAGAAGTAAACAAGCAAAGGAAAAGATGATTACCTTCAATTATGGGAGCTATTTCGTGGAGAGACATGTATAATCTTTTTGTCAAAGCTGCTGACATCGGAGGAGCCTCTGGTACACGAGGAAGGACTTCCATTAATCACAGCGGATTAGTCCTTAAAATTTGATTCTCTTCTCCTAATTCTAAAACAAAAAAGGAAAATGAGATCAGAACAGAAGGAAAAAGATTAACAAAAATGAAAAGTGTGGAAGGGTATGCAAATACCATAATCATCGATAGCCACAATCCTAGGACTGGCCATTGTCTCCTCCTCCAAAATAGATGCTTCTGCTTTTGAAAAAAAGGATTCATCACAAAGTTTGCATCAACAATGGTTGAAAGAAACAAGAAAAAGGACAAATAAACTCATCTATAGCAAGTCAGCATCCTTGCGAATCTTCGGATGCAAAGCCCTCTTGAGCTCAACAACACGAGGACGAGAATTTCAACTTTCTTCTTCGCAAAGGTTGAGGAACTGGCTTAGCCATTGATTTAGGAGCAGACTTAGAAGAATAACCAGTAACTTGAGTTAGCGGAGGAGAAACTAAGGGAACAGTAGCACGAGGAGACTCCATAACAAGATCTGCAAAAACAGTACATATGCCCTCATGACGACCATATATTAGAAGTAAGGGAGGTTGGCCCTGGATATGTCACTCATAAACTCCTTTTCAGGCTTATTGGTATTGGCCTCCACCTTCCAAAAGACACCCCTCGCCTCTGAATCTCACAACGTACCTTAACAATTCTTTGCAAAACATTAGGCAAATGCAGAAGTACCTTAGCATCCTTCTTCGAAGGATAAAGGAACGTTGCACCTATTTCTATAACATTGAAAAATTCCCACACATTCTGGGCATCCAGCAATGTACCCTGATTAACCCTTAAACTACCTAAGCTCCTTACAATGACCTAAGAGAACCCAAATTGTTGCCCAAATCGAGAGGGCACATAGCGCTCAATCTCAAGGGTATTGTTCCATCTACATCTGAAGTCAGCAGGCTGGATCAAAATTAACCATTCTCTCTTCACTTGCAAGAGAGTAGAAGCATTAGCTGGGATATTGGATTAGTTAATAAGGGCTTGGTTCCCAATAATCCTTGTCCTCTGAACCTCCAATACCATTGCTGGCATTTACAAATCTTAAAATTGCTCCTGTAACCGCCGTTGTGCCTTGGCAAGGATAAAGTTGGCACTAAGCTCATTTGTCACAAATTGATAAAATGGAAGATCTTCACAGTCACCCAATTCATGCAAGTTATCGCATTGGTCTACAAACCAAGCATAAAACAAATGCTCCAAAAAGACCTGGTTGATCGACCTCTTTTACTAAACCAAGAAGGACACAATCTTCAAGTCAGTACATACATAATCGACTAGAGCAGGTGCCAATGCAAGTTGTTTTCCAAAGCCGACTAGCAAGCAAGAAAGATACAGCTATTCTAGAGTTCCTTTCCAACGGCGGGAGAAATGACCTTTGAAAGCCATGCCGCAAAGTACATGGCTAGCAAGCGACGACGTTTCATGCCCCGGTCATCTTTTTTTCAAAATAATCTGGGTAATCAACCATTGATACAATGTGGGAAACTTGTGTGTGTGCCTTTTTATAAACAAATTCGATCGGCTACCCAAGGTAACGCCTTAAGTAGCCGATGATCGCGCTTAAAATGTGACGTGGAAATGTGTAATGGATTCAGTGTCCAACATTCACGCACTTCAAGTATTAAGAAGAATAGGAATTAATTACAGTTCATCATTAATTTCCCTTTGTTTACATGGGTTCTAATGCCCTGACCGCGGGGATGCAGGTTGTTTACATAAGTTTACAAAGTTTACAACCCCTCCCTCAAGTCTTAGATGTGATCTCAATTTGGAAATTACAAGAAAATGTACACAGAATATGAAAATGCGAAAAAAAGAAGGAGAAAAGGGGGGTTACCGTGTCCCACAGTCACTGCCCCAGGCCAGTCACGGTCACTGAAACCTGCCAGTGACCGTGGGTCATGGTCATCCCCCTTTTCTCCTTTTTTTTTTTTTTGCATTTTCATATTCTGTATACATTTTCCTGTAATTTCCAAATTGATATCACATCTAAGACTTGAGGGAGGGGTTGTAAACTTTGTAAACTTGTGTAAACAACCTGCATCCCCGCGGTCAGGGCATTAGAACCCATGTAAACAAAGGGAAATTAATGATGAACTGTAATTAATTCTCATTCTTCTTAACGCTTGAAGTGCATGAATGTTGGATACTGAATCCATTACACATTTCCACGTCACATTTTAAGCGCGATCAGAAGATTGGCGCCGTCTGTGGGAATTATAGAAGATTGGATTGTGGTGATTTGCTCAGTTACTGATATGACCCCTACAAGCTCAACCACCATAGTCTTTGTAGCAATTGTAGCCTGAATCCTCAGACCGGGTAGCTGTTAGGGGAATTCTTCTTGCTTTTGATGAGATATTTACTCCCCTTAAGTCTCCATAAGCATGAGAAGCATAAACCACCTCGAATATGAGCGGTTAATGAAGGAAACCGACAAAAATAGGATAGATCCTCCCATCGATTAAAAAAAAATGAATGTAGTCTTGAATAAACTGTTTTACATTGTATTTTTTTATCACAACTTCCAAGCATGAAGAACCACCGAATAGACGGTTGAATGTAGTTTTGAATAAGACATTTCACATTGTCTTTTTTTACTACAACTTCCAAACATGAAGAATCACCGATCACACTGTTGAATGTAGTTTTGAATAAGACATTTCACATTGTCTTTTTCTACTGCAACTTCCAGCATGAAGAACCACCGATCACATGGTTGAATGTAGCTTTGAGTAAGACGTTTTACATTGTCTTTTTCTACTACAACTTCCAAGCATGAAGAATCACCAATCACGCGGTTGAATGTAGTTTTGAATAAGACATTTCACATTGTCTTTTTCTACTACAACTTCCAGCATGAAGAACCACAGATCACACGGTTGAATGTAGCTTTGAGTAAGACATTTTACATTGTCTTTTTCTACTACAACTTCCAAGGATGAAAAATCACCAATCACACGGTTGAATGTAGTTTTGAAGATCCACAGATCACAAGGTCGAATGTAGTTTTGAATAAGACATTTTAGATTGTCTTTTTCTACTGCAACTTCCAAGGCCAAAGGTCTGCCGATCACACTGTTGAATGTAGTTCTGAATAAGACGTTTTACATTGTCTTTTTCTACTACAACTTCCAAAGACGACCTGTTCTTCCCTACTTTCTTCTAACACTTCTGATTATTGATGACAGTTGAAAATCGTTAAGATTAGCTTTGCAAAGTAACTATAGATTCCCCAAGAATGTCTAATGGTCCCATCATAGCAGATCATCACCCAGGCCTTCGCTCACTAAGATTTAATCAAAGCACTTGTTGATTTCACAAGAATGTCTAATGGTCCCATCATAGCAAATCATCGCCCGGGGCCTTGTTTGCTAAGATTAGGAATGTGAAAATCCTTTAGTCTTGAAATGGATGTTACACTTTGTCGGTGTTGTTGGAAACATGTCATGCATTTTTAAATATTGTTATTTCATACATGCTTGCATTTGTTCATACCTTATATGCTATTCACAAATGCTATTTTTGTGCTTGAACACGAACCTGTTGCCCCCTGAAAAGGTCTTAAGGTGCTTGAACATCTGTTTGGACCGGGAGCCTCGGTTCTGGGACTTAAGTCTGCCTTTGATGCCAATTCTTGGTCTCAGAACTGAGTATTGCCTTCTCCTTTTGGCCTTATACTAAGGGGAGATGTTGCCATTTTTTTTTTTTTTGAAACATCGGTACTGATACCCATCTTTTCCTTCTTTTGATTTGCTTTGCAGATAGAAAGGGTAAAGCACCTGCAACTGTAACTGCTAGGGCACCTAAAAGTCGTGCCAAAGGTAAGACCGCAAGAGAGTCTGATCCAAAAGATCCAAATGAAATATCTGTTGTCAACTTTTGGCTCTAGAGAACTAAAGCTTTATCAACGAGAAATTGGTACTCGTATTGGTGCTTGGCAAATAATACCAATTAGGAGAATAACAACAAAGTGGTTTTCCCAAAACCACGATATATATTTGGAGATGCCACAAAGGAGATTGCAAAGCAACCACCGACCATATGCGGTACCGTTACACAAATCCAGCAAGGATCGTGCGTGAATTAACCACTGTTCAATCTATTCGACGGCATCCAACTATCATGTCGCTATCTCCAACAATCCCAGCAAGGCATGATCCTTTTTCATGGATAAGACATCATGTCCATTTCAAGACTGGGAAATTCATGCGTCTGCCTCCATACTATTTCATAGAACATCCAAGGTCTGAAATAGAGACCCTCGAACCGTGCACTCTAAATTTGGAAGTAGGCATTGCAATTTCACAGCTCAGGACTATTGGGCTTGGTATTCATTCGGGCGACGGGAGTGCTTAGCTCGCTGAGAGGCATCAACCTTGCAGGTGTTGGAAGTAGGTGGGTCTCGTGGATAGATTTTCAAAACTTTTGATCCACTTGACACAGGGATCAACTATCCATAAGACCAAAACCCAATCCAGGATGCGTTACCCTCAATCTCGTGACCATGTACAGTAAAATTATACCAGCACTAAACATCCAAAATAACCTACGACATGCAAGAAGTAGATCATACCTTTGGAGACCCGCAGTGCTCTAATGGACTTCTTCAAGACCTCTTAGCCTTCCACGCTATGACCCCCGAATTGGATTTCTTTTCTCAAGAAGAACGGTGGAATCTTCAGGAGAAAATCCCAACTCGAGACTCCAAGGAACTAGAAGAAAGGAGAGGAGAGTAACTCGCGCAACTCTTGCACGAAAGGGTTTTGGGCGTGAGAGGAACTCTTTTGGACGTCCAAGGATATTTTATAGACT
The DNA here is from genome assembly GCA_037013555.1 of Sextonia rubra. Taxonomy (NCBI): domain Eukaryota; kingdom Viridiplantae; phylum Streptophyta; class Magnoliopsida; order Laurales; family Lauraceae; genus Sextonia; species Sextonia rubra. The sequence goes on along the minus strand of JASUAD010000012.1, from coordinate 8,441,424 downwards.
TCCAAATCTCTCCCTTGTCTAATTGAAATAGAAGTCTTACTTCCAAAACAATTAGCAACTTTCTCCTTTCCAAACTCTTATTTCTAGAGTCCAAGTCGGATTAGTGTTTTCCAATATCTTGGGCTAGCGTGGGGACCACTAGGGATTCCTTAGAAAGCTGGCTCCAACTGGAACACCGCGACCCCACATCTCATGTGCAATCCGGGCCCACAGTTAATTGCAAATAACACCACTATATAAATGCAATTGCACTCCAGTCTTAGGAATAAATTACAATGAAGACCCTAAACTTCCCAATTACCACAAGTAGGCCCCTCTATCAATATCCGTGGATCAATTGGAATAAATCAGTCTCTTCCAATCTAAGTTCCACATCTTATTATCCTTGAGCCCCAATTAATCACAGTAATCATCAGTACCATCCAATTAACTCTTAATTGAGATGGGTGCGCACTTACTAATGACAAATCCATTAATTGGCACAAGGGGATAATAGAGATAGATTCCATCTTGATCATTCAACGTTCCCACAGTTCTACTACCATATACCCAAGACACCGAGGTGTTAACCTATAGTCGGCCTCACTCATTGGTGACTCAAAGCAAATGAATAGATAGAAACTTGAGTTCGTCAATGTCTCAGGATTGAAAGCCTATTGCAAGGGAATTATGAGAGCATACCTTATTATTGAGACGGAATACCATAAGGTGCATCTCATGGTCCTTCAATACATCCAATGTACCAGCACCATTGATCCAGAATCTTACATTCTGATGATTGAGACAAATCACACTATCTCATAGTGATCAAAGTGCTGCAACCTTATCAAATGAGATGCCCAATCTCATTACTGGTTGTGAAGCTATTTTAAGTATAAGATTTGTGACATATATCTCCCGCGTGTGGATCTCATCCATGCACATATATCACATCTAATATACTAATGGGACCCGGTTCAACTCATGAACCATTATGTCATACGTATTGGTCATGTGCATGAAGTAGTAGAATAACATTCATCTTATGAAAGTAAAGCATGATATTATTGATAAATAAAGAAATTAATCAATTTATTACATCAACTGATGGATTGAGTCCACAAAAACTAACAGCAGGTGGTTTAATTGCATTGAGGATTGGCCAGGCTGGGTGACTGCAATTAAGCATCATTATGCGGAAGATTTGAAAGCGGTCGAGATTTTTTATGCTATAAATGCTACCACACAAAGAGTCCCGTGTGAGAATAAGAATGTCTGCAGGGCCATTCTGGAGCTATTTTGCCTAGCGACTGGTACTTTCATTACTCCGAACATGGAGTTGGGATTTTCTCTATGGGAAATAAAGAAAATTTCTTGTTTGGCACCTGACGGCGAGATCTATGATGAGACCGTTTTGCCCAATGAAGAATTAGCCACTATGGATAACGAATTTCGGGCTGCATATTACCTCCTTTTTGCACTTGAAGATTCTATTCAGACAACTAGCCGAAGTCAAGGCAAAGTCATTCAATGGATGAGTCAAGTGAATAGAATCACTGATCCTTTCTTTGCTAATGGAGGTGGGTTCTTTAAGTGGAAGAGGGTAATCCCGAGCGAAGATCCCAAGAAGGGTCCGACAAATATCTTTCATGAAGATACGGACTTTCAGCCTTATATTTTTGCCAAGTATCCAGATTTGAAAAGGAAATGTTGGCTTGCTTCATTCTTGACAGCATGGTTCTTTTTCCGAGCTCTAAAAATGACCTTAGGCCTGGCTGCATATATCCAACCCTCAAGATGGCCTTTGGACATAGCCTCGCTTTGGGTCCTGCTTTTGTATCGTCGATGCTGACAGAGTTGAAGCTTTCAGGATTCACCATCAGAGAAGTGAAGCCGTTTAACCGATTTTATGTCGAATATCTACTGTACACCTGGTTCACCTACCATTGCAATGATATTCATTCACGCAGCGGTGCACTGAGGAACATTTTCATGGAGGGTGTGGTTGGTGGTAGTTACCTAATTAACAGCTATTCCATGACCGATTTGCACCAACATTTGGGCAACTTTAACAATTATGTTGCTTCCTGGGACGCTATACCGAATATTGAAGTTCCAACTCAGATGAGGAATGCTGTGGAGCCATCAATAGACAAGGTTGGGGAGGGTGGCCGAGATATCGGCTTGTCAGATGAAGAAAAGGGTTGGCTTCTGAGTTTAAGGCTTGCAGATTTGGTGTTAGGAAAAATACATACATCAATATTCAACCTTATATACCTGCCAGATTCTGCAGACAATTCGATTTCTATCAGCCCGTCGTGGGAGCACTGGGCGGAATTCGAGGCACTATCGGCTCCTTGTAAGATGCCCGTAATGCTTGGGAATTCTACTAGGCACTTGACACTGAGGCCCGTTTTGGATATCCTCATCTTTTGAATCCTGGCTATACGAGTGGCTTCGCCTAGTGGTTTGCTAAAAGCACCCTCGCTATTGTGCAAGCATACACAAGCAATCCTCGAACTAAATGTCATGTTTTGCCTGCTTCTAAAAAGAAGGAAAAAGGAGAAAAAGGTGAAAAAGATCGTTTCATCCCAGAGAATTTTGAAAGTTGGCTACATGATGGGGACCAATGGTGAATTGGTTTGACAGCCGGATCTAATATTTGTTGAGCTCATCGTGGTTTAAGAGGTGAGGAAGATGAAAGTTACTTGCCTCCGCCTAATGTGCCCTCAACGAGGATGCGACAAGCCATAGAAGAAAATTTACAGGAAAGCATTAGCCTTGCTGAAATCAGGGAGATGGGCAGGGCTGCTTTGGATTTTGGATCTACTTCCCATTTTATCAGAACCAAGGTATTAGTAGGAGAACAGACTAGACAATTCGAAGAAGAGCGGTCTGCTATGCATGCAGCTGCTAAGGCAGATTTTGCTCAGTGATTAAAAACTGCTGTTGATGCTCCTGTATTGACAGATACACATGTCAGTCAAGGTCTAATAGAGAGGGTCCAATCTGCGAAAATGGGTACGAGGGCGAGGCCATCTATCACAATGCCGGTGAACCCTCCGACGGATCTGGGTTTGCATAAGAAAATCAGAGCCGCTCACTCAAAATTGGTAACTCGAGTCTAAGCTTCAGCTAGTAAAGAGACACCTTCCAAGAAGAGAAAAGCCAAAAGTCCTCCAGCACGTCGTTCTCAGAGGCTAAAAACTGGTAACATACATATAGTTGTTTATAATCATATCTTCCTTGATTCTGTATCTCTTGTTTTAATATTGATATTTTTGTTTTTGGCGATTTTATTAGCTCAACCCTCAATTGCTAGAGAGTCTGCAAGGCAAGTGGCCTGAGTTGCTGAAGATTATGCCTCTGATGAGAGTGGAGGAGAAAGCAGTTTTGATACTCCTACAACCGGAGAGCAAACTGATAGTGATATTCACATTGAGTTTGATTTTGAAAAAGATATATTTGATCAAGTGCAGATGCCTGAATCTGAGAGAGAAATGGTAGTAGATTTACCGACAGAATCCATCATTGCAGAGAAATCTATCGATGATGTTGGTACTGCTGCTATTACGAAGGCTGCTTTCTAGGTTGAACAACAGAAGCCTCCCTCTGAGATTGTCAAGGAATCTGCGGCCAGAGTTTCAAGGGATATCGAAGAAACTCTAGTTGTCGCTGAAGGTAAACCCCACATTAGCCTGGTTAGCATTTCAGCATTTATGCTCTAATTCTGCTCATTCCCCTTTTTCAGGTCGTTGGGTGGAAGAGGGTGTTTCTGATACACTTGCTAAGACACTTCCTACCATTCCTAGGAGATCTTTCGGATCCCCTATCGAGGAGCAAGCAGAGAAGGAGCATGCTGAAGCTTTGATTAACTTGGATGATGTCTCACTTCATAGTGGATACTTGAGGCATCACCGGCAGCCCTTTGGGGAGTGATCTACAACGCTTTGTAGAAAGTTTATCATCGCGTTCGCTAACCCAAAGTATGAATGATGGTGCGGGATTGTCGCCAGCCGATACTACCTTGCCCATTAGTAATGAGCCAAGGGCTGATGAGGCTAAGGATGTTCAGATGAATAACATATTAAACCTATTGGTGATGCAGAAAAAGAAGTGGACAGTGTCATGGTTCCAGTCACAGAAGCCCCTGTAGCGGATACTATTGTGATCAGAGCAGGCTCTTCTATTTAACAGGTAATGGTTTTAGAAGGTGCAAGTCTCCTGGTAAAGGATACTCCTGTAACACCTGTCACTAGTAATGTGCCTCCGGTTGCTGGCAGTTTTACACCTCCCAAGGCCGTGACACCTCCGAGAGTCCACTTTAGGGTGGATCAGTCATCGCCTTTAAAAGTTATTGAAGACCCTGTTGTTCAGAAGATATCAGATGAGGCTTCTACTGCTGAAGGTGGAGGGACCCGAAAAGCCTTACTGCATGTGATAGTCACACCTCGTGCTATTAGGGATCCTTCAACTACTTTGTCTTCACAAGGGTCACATGATTCACCTTCTATTCATGAAGAAGCATTGGCGATTCCTGAGGGCAAAGTAGAAGTCGAGAGAGAAAGGGATAAGTGCTCAAGTTCTCAAATCCAGTCAAATTCGCAAGAGCAAGAATCAAACCTTTCTATCCCTAAAAAACTCAGCTTCTTCGGGGACACCCCAAAGCCTCAATCTGCTATTAATATTTCCACAAAGATAACCATTCGCAGCATTTTGGCTACTGTTTTTCAAGGAGAGCTTTCTTCGGAGAAGATTCAAGGTGCAAGGCTTTAGATGATATGTTGATATTTTCTGGTACCGACTTGAGTGGTCTTCGCGATGCCCTTGTCCTCCTCTTTAATAAACTCGAAGAAAAAGACTCTTGGGATAAAAGTGTTGATCATGCCAACGCTTTCCAAGATGAGGTCTTAAGGCACAAAATTCAACTGGCTACAGAGATTGAAAGTGGTGAGGAGGAGATACAGGTAATAAATGCGGAAGAGGCTAAGCTGACACAGGAATTGGCTGTGCATGCTGACCAACGTGCACATATTCAACAGCAGATTGTCATATTACAACATCAATTATCTTCCATGGAAAATACCATTGAAAATTTGTAGAAGTCTGTCTTAGAGAGAATTCGTCGCTGAGATGATCTTTTCACGCATACAAAAGTGAAACGTACAGCCCTAAATGACTTCGTTCAGTCCTTGGAGATTGAATTGAATATTAAGCTGGACGAGATTGACATTAATATTGCTATTCCAGCTTATGCAAGCTACAAAGGGCGTATCCTCATTGCGGAAGTACTGAATGCAAAGGGACAACTGGAGAAGTTCCTGGACTGAGATTCTCTACTGCAACGCCCATTTGATGATTTCTCTCTCTCTTTTTTTTTTATGTTGATTAGTCCTGAGGGCTATGTGTACATTGACTTCACTACTTGTATTCAAACTTTGAAATAAATATCAATGGAAAAGTTTTTTTTTTCTATTTTGTCATTGGTATAGGTGTTTGGTTTGATTTTGTGTGGATGTTTGAGATGGTTTGTATGGATGGTTTGTTTGGTTTGATTTTCTCAGATTCGTTTGAATGTGTGATTTGCGATCTTTTGGGTCCACAAATCGAAAATGAGGGAGTCATATAGGTGGACATTATCTGGTGCCCATGTGTAAGGCTTTCTCCAGGGTCCATGACTTGATCCTCTTGCTGTCGAAAGGGGTCAAACAAATGGATGTTATCCGATGCTCATGTGTGAGGCTTTCCCCGGGATCCTTGACTTATTCCTTAGGACAAAGATTTGGTTTTGGTTTCTTTTTTTTTTTTTATGTTTAGATTTTGGTTATACGGGGTCTGTAAAAAGACTTGTTCTATATAACCGAAGGTAGTTATATATGGTCTACAAAAAGACTTGTTCTATACAACTAAGGATTAGCTATATGAGGTCTACAAAAGGACTTATTCCACACAGTTGAGTTTTGCTATACAGGGTCTGCAAAAAGACTTAATCTATATAGCAGGATGTTACAAGGGGTCTTGTAAGAAAGTTATCCAATTAACGAAAGTTTGACTAGAGGGGTCGAAAGACTTAATCCTCATAGTCATTTGATAAAAATCTGAGTGATTTTGGTTACGAATCATAGGTTGTGAGGCTCGAAACCAGAAGATTTTAATTTTGGTTAGGAGTGAAAATGTACACTGTACATGATTTGGGTACACCAATGACATTCAAGAATAGTATTTCTTGAGAAGTTTTCCATTGATAGGCATCATGCATCTATCCCTTTCAAGCGTGAGAAGTGCATAGGCACCGTTGGAGTAAACTTTGTCAATGACAAATGGCCTTTCCCATTTATGTTCAAATTTACCTTTTGAAAAGTGTGTGGAGAACATGGGCCTCTTAGCTGTAAGGACTGAGTCTCCTTTTTTGTAGGTTCTGTGTTTGACCTTTTTATTAAAGGATCCGGCCATACGAGCTTGATACAATTCAATGCTTTGTCAAGCGGCAAGCCTTTTCTCATCAAGGCTCTCTAGCTCTTGGAGTCAAAGTCCAGCATTCTTTTTTTTAGTATATTTGTTTATCACAGCTACCCAAAGAGAAGGAAGTTGTAATTCCAGGGGTATTACAGCCTCACGCCATAAACCAAGGAATATGGTGTTGATTTTGTTGGGCCGTGAACTGTAGTTCTATAAGCCCATAATGCTAAGGAAGCTTGGTACTCCAACCTTTTTTGTTGTCGTAAACCATTTTCTTCAAAATTTTGCAAATACTCTTATTAAAACCCTCAGCAAGTCCATTAGCTGAAGGATTATATGCCGTAGACGGACAACATTGAATTCCATACTTGTCACAGAATCTGTAAAATTTATCATTATTGAATTGGGGACTGTTGTCATGATATAAATGTCTGGGCACCCCGAAACGACAAATGATGTGAGTCCTCAAAAAATGGAGGACCGTATCTGTCTTGACTTCTGCAAGAAGTATTGCTTCTGCCCTTTTGGAAAAGTAATCCGTTGCAGCCAAGATGAACTGATGGCCACGTTCTGATAGTGGGCTAATCTTCCCAACTATGTCTATTCCTCGAGATTCAAATGGCCAAGAGGTGGATGTATGGTGTAGACACTCAGGAGGTTGATGAATGAAATCATCATGGATTTGGCATTCGTTGCATCTTTTAGCAAAATTGATGGCATCAGATATCATAGTAGGCCAATAGTATCCTAGCCTTCGAATTTGATCATGAAGCTTTGGCCCAGCCTGATGAGCACCACACAAACTAGAATGGACTTCGTTGAGGACTTGCTCTGCCTCTTTTGGTGATAAGCAACGAAGAAGAATCCCATCATATGATTTACGATAAAGAGTCTTTGAAGGCATATCAAAATGGAATTTTAGAGCTCGTCTTTGAACACTAGTTCTGTTTTTAGTATCCTCTGGTAATACTCCATGAAGAATATAGTCAATCAAAGGATTTCTCCAATCTCTGAATGAGTTATAGAAAGATGAAATCCGATTATTAATCACAATAAAACTATCAGCCACTGCCTTATGGGTGTCAAGCGAAGGTAGAAGTCTTCTTTTAACCACTTCTAATGCCATCTTATCATTTTCAAGGATCGACATCGAAGCCGCCAAACTTACTAATGCGTCCGCCTTGACATTCTGATGTCTCGGAACATGATGAAACTCTATCAGATCGAATTTTTTTTTTTTTGAGTTCACAGGCCTTGTTGAAGAAAGGAACCAGATCAGGTTTCTTCACTTCATACTTACGATTCATTTGTTTGATCACGAGTTGTGAATCTCCATAGACTCCAAGCATATTGATACCTGATGTTATAGCTAGCTCAAGGCCCATGATCAATGTAATATACTCCGCTACATTGTTTGAGCATGGCTTAATTAATGAGGAGTGAGGGATGTAGAATTTTTTCCGGCTATAGAAAATAATTCCAACTCCTGAAACCGGTTCTCCCGATTCATTAGTTCTGGAAACTCCATCAAAATGCATGATCCAATGCTGGTCTGGGTCAATAGTGGACTTTCGCCGCTGCTCAATGAAAAAGATTGGTTCATCAGGGAGGTTATCAATGAATTCAGAATCTTCCAGGAGTGGATTTTCTGCCAAAACGTCAGCAAGAGCTTGCCCTTTTATAGCCTTTGCAGGGGTATATCTGATATCATATTGAGAGAGGAGAATCGACCATTTGGCCAAGTGTTCGCTTAGGGCCCCGGCTTCTGTTACTAGCACTTTTAATAGATTGATGTTAGAAACTAGGTACACTACATTGGAGAGGATGTAATGACGTAGCTTTTGAAATGCAAACATCAGTGCTAGACATTCCTTTTCTATTGGATGATAGTTGTGTTCAGCACCAACCAACATTCTTGATAGGTAGTAAAGAGCCACCACTTTTCCTTCATCGTTTTTTTGAACTAATACTGCCCCCAGGGAGTGATCGAGGGCTCGAGTATATAGAATGGAGGGTTTGCCTGGCATTGGAGCTGAAAGAACCGGCGGATTAGTGAGATATCGCTTGATGTCTTGGAAAGCATCTTCGCAAGATTTGTCCTAAAAAAAATTTACGCCTTTCTTCATTAGTTTGGAAAAGGGTCTGCATTTTCCAGATAGATTTGAAATAAACCGATGAATATAGGCGAGTCTTCTTTGCAATCCCTTTAACTCTTTTAGAGTTCTTAGAGAAGGCATTTCCAAAATGGCTTTGATTTTAATTGGATCTATTTCAATACCACCTTTTCGAACCAAAAATCCTAGAAACTTTCCGGAAGAAACTCCGAAGAAACATTTCAAAGGGTTCATCCAAAGTTTAAACTTCAGTAACCTTTCAAAAACTGTGCGGAGATCATCTAAATGATCTGATTTCTGCTTGCTCTTGACTGCCAAGTCATCGACGTAACATTCAACAGATTTATGCTGTAGGTCCTTGAAGATCTTCATCATTGCTCTTTGGTATGTGGCCCCAGCATTTTTAAGGCTGAAAGGCATGACGGTATAGCAATATATGCCAAAGGGAGTCCTGAATGAAGTATGTTTTTCATCTTCCTTGAACATTTTGATTTGATTGTACCCCGAGAATCCGTCCATGAATGACATCCTTTCGTACCCAAAAGTATTGTCAATCATGATTCTGGTATAGGCAATGGGAAGTCATCTTTAGGGCAGGCTTTATTCAAGTCCCTGAAATCAATGCAGACTCTAAGATATCCATTCTTTTTGGTGACTGGGACTATATTAGCCAACCAGTCTGGGTGCTATTCTTCATAGATGAAACCTATATCTCTGAGCTTCTGAACTTCTTTTTCTATTTTATCCATGATTTCTGGCTTTGTCCTCCGCTGGTCTTGCTTTATGGGTTTAGCATCACCTGTTATGTTCAACTTATGTACCAAAATCTCTAGGTCTAGACCTAGCATTTCTGCATAGGTCCATGCAAAGCAATCTATGAACTCTTGTAAGAATCTCACATACATATCAAGTTCGTTTCCTTTGATTTGAGAACTTACAAAAGTAGGCCGAGGATTTTCTGAGGTCCTTAAGTTTATTTCTTGTACTTAGTCCTCAGTTGGAGGCTCAGGAGGAGGCACTTCCACAACATCATCGGAAGTTTCCAACTCCGTAAAGCCTTCTAGAGTTTCATTTAGGGGTTTAAGCCAAGGCCTGATCCCTTTCCATGGATTCAATTTTTTGGGCTCTCTAGGGCTAAGCATTCCCAACGAACATGTTGCGAAGGGCTTATTTCTTCATTGAGTTCATGCGGCCAGTGTTTAGTGATTTGTGACATAGCGTCATCGTTATCACTTGCCCTCTTAGGATGTTGAAAAGTAGCCCAATCAGTAGTATCTTGAGCAACAAGAGTTTCATAAGAGTTAGCAGCTTCATATTCTGTGGTAAAGACCACGGGTCTTACTCTGGCATCTTGATTCAGTTTAGGAATGTTACTGTAGGGAACATATCCTATGCAGTGACGTAGCTGTTCAATTTTGCATCCCATTTCGAGATCTTCCTTCATTTCTGGAGTGAAGACATCCAAAGGAATTTGTATCCTATTTGTATTCAATCCAAGACCTGTAGGTTTCTTAAGATTGTATCCCATATTCTTCATCATGTTACAGACCACAGGGTTGTAGTTATCAAACCGTATTTTCCCATCATTAGTGATTTTGTCAATAGAATTTGGAGGAGAAGCATCTTTAGCCCGATGGAAAATAATTGTATGATTATATTGCTTCGATGGAGGCACTAAAAAGCAAGATTCTTCAAAATCATAAATATGAGATGGAGTGGGCCATGGTAATAATGGCGGTTCCCAATCTGTTATAGAATGTATAGAAGCGTTCTTTATTCCGACGTCTTCAGAGTCCAACTCAGAATCTGAACTTCTGATTATTGAAACAACATGTATCGGACGTGTCCGTCTAGACCTCTCCCGCAGACGATAGAGCGCTACTTCAAGAGATGAAACTATTCGAGACATTTCATCAAAGGTTTGAAATTCCATGGCCATAGTTAAGCTACGGAAAGCTAGCCGGAAGCCTATCCAGCATAAATGAATCCAAGTGGAGAAGTGTGGAGGATCTTCACATCTTTCAGCCAAACGGAGCCATCTTTCTATATATCTATAGGATAGTTCTCCTCTTCGTTGCGATATTAGCAAAAGCTGACGAAAAGTAATAAGAGAATCAAGCCTTATAGGTGACATCCCTCTGGTAGGAGGAGGTACATTATTATTTTATTAACCAGCATCTGAACTGTTCGCTGAGGAAACTGCATTTGTTGAATATGAGGGCTTTTGACGTCCTGCTTCCCCTTTTCTCGGTAATTTTATGAATATGATCAGAGGTCGATCTGATTGTTTGATTTCAGTTTTGACCTTGATCACCAAAAGAGCTTTGGTTTCTATACATTTTCCCACAGGTTCCTTCGTTGGTTGCAACGTTCCGAGAGGACCGAACTGCTCATCAATTCCTGAGTGGGTTCCTTTTTCTACTAAAATAGTGAAAGGTTCCGCAGGATTATCATCTACTGGAGCGCCTTTTGTGTCCATTTTAGACTTGGTGGGTCTTTCTTGATACATGGTTGCACCAGTGAAGTAGACTTCTTTTCCTTTGAAAGGTTTTTCATCCGCGAAGACCCGACGCACTTTTCCCTCATCATCAATATATTTGAGACATTGATGGAGAGTGGAAGGTACTATGGCATAATCATTGAGCCATCTTTTTCCTAAAAGGATATTGTAGCAAGCACGAGTCTTAACTACGTGCAGAGTAGCTTCTGAAGTTAATTCTCCTAATTGGAACCGGATTCGAATCTTGCCAATCGGATTCTGAACTTCCCCGTCATATCCTTGGATAGAAGTCTTTGTAGCAGATAACTTACTTACTGGGATGCCGAGTTCTTGAAGAGCTGTAATTATGATGAGATTCAGAGCTGACCCTAGGTCGACTTGAACTCTCGGGACATGAATGTCTTTGATGTCGACTGTGAAATAGAGTGGCCTTGCATGTTTCATATCACCTAAGAGGAGATCCTCTTTAGTGAAAGATATAGTAGCTTTAGAGGCATTGTGAACTGAAAGACATTCCATGCATTGCTTTTGAGGCCTTTTTTATTTTGCTTTCAGGTAATTCTTTTCTATCTGATGAACTTGCGCTACATGAGTTTGATTGTCTGTATTCAAAGCTTATAGAGCTCGTATGAAATTATTACGCGTCTCCTTGGACATCAGCAAGAGATCAAAAATGTGAAATCATGCAGGTATGTGCTTGAGGTGCTCAATAACATCATACGTGAATGGCTCTGGTGGCCTTGTATTAGCATTTGCCTCTAAAGAAGCTACATTTACATTAACATTATCCCTTGAAGGGTTTACATAGGCAGAGGAAGCAAAAGAGGGTCCATCATAGTTGGCCCTGTAATTGCGACCGGATCAAGTGCTGTCGTTAACCATATTACTTTGGTTAATTTCTGGATGAGTATCCCTTCTTATGGCGTTAACTTCTTCGAACTCAAAAAGCCAGCTAATTTCCTTTAAGCCTGACTCTTGCCATGTGTTATCAGGAATGGCTTAGATGCCTGGGGCTCATTAGCAATACTCAAAATTACCAGAGTGGGAGCCGCTGGCATCTCTTCTTCAGAGTCGGAACCATCATCTTGAACTTGAGAGATTTCCTGTGGTGCGACAATGTCAGTATCATCATGTTCCTCCGGAAATCCGGGTTCATTAGTCGAGTCAAACATAACTGACTGAGTGCTTGGTTTGGAATCCGCATCTGGAGAAGTCATCTTTGAGTTTGATTGGGAAGGAACATCTGATGTAGAGGCTACTGTGTTTGGAAAAGGAGGAATCACCTGTTGTTGTTGTGCCTCCCCAGGATCAATCAGTGGTAAAGGGTCTGGATGAATTTCCTGGGGTAATGGAAAAGGAGGAGGGTCACTCGACCAGCCACTCGAGCTTGGTCTGTGTATATCATAAAGGGCCACTGAGAGTGTGTTGAAACCATGCTTGATATTGAGTATACCGATTTCAAGATCAAAGGTTTGTTCGAAACCTTCATCTTCATCGGAAGGATACTCATCAAAGTAGTCATCAACCCACCGATCATCCTCGAAGTCCAAGTAATCAGACCAATCCTCTTCATCATTTGAGTTTGGGGGTGTGCCATCCCATGATATCCGATTACAACTGGATATCAATGGTTCTTCCTCACCTTTTGGGATTGGTACAATGTAGTCAGCTAAAGTAAAGTGACCTTTAGCTAGTTTAGGAGATTCTTTGGAGGTTGGAGTTTCAACCTCCTTCCAATTAGTTTGTTTTTCTCTCTTAACCAAAGGATTTTGGGCGGCTTTTTGAAGGTTCTTGAGTTGCTTTTTAGCCTTTCTTCTTTCTGCATATGTGGGTTTAGTTTTCACTTTCTCCCAGCCTTTTTCACTTACCAAGTCCGGGTGAATCCACATTTCTTCTCCTGAAGGGGTTTTAACTGGTATTAACCCCTACTCATTGTGTACTTCATTAACGACCCGGAATTCAACGGTAGGTGGTTTTGATGGAGTGGATACTGTTATGGGTGCAAATTGTCCAAAAGAAATCATGTTGACTGGAGCAACATCATATTTTCGATCAAATGTTATCACTCCATTTTTCCACATTTTGTTGACCTTTTCTTTCAGGATGAAACAGTCTTTAAGAGGATGAGACACCATCCAATGATATGCACAGTAATTTGGGTCATTAACGCGGCCTGCCTGCTCCGGTTTTTTCATTGGTGGAAGTTCAAGTTTGTTATTTTCCATCAATGTTTAGAAGGTTATTTCAATATATCCATCGAAGGGACATTTAGCTCTTTTTCTCTTTTCATATTCCTCCCTTTTAGTTTGCTCGGTCTTGACATTCTGTGGTTTTGGAGGAGCTGACTTGGAGGTTTGTACATTGAATACCTCTTGTTTCTTCTTCAAATTCGGAGCAGTTGATTTTGGAGCAGAAGACGACGATGATTCCGTTTTTCGGGAATTTACCTTCTTTTGACTGATCTCTTTAAGGGTCAACCCTGCATCAGTGGCCACTTCAACTAAACGAGCTAAAGACTTAGTTTTGTGGCTAAGTATGATAGCCTTGATTTATGGTCGCAGGTTGGTTTTGCACATTTCAATGGTAGCCCTCTGAGATGATTGTTCAAAGCATCTATAAGACAATGCCCTCCATATGTTAATAAAAGCTTCTGCAGTTTCGTTTTCTCCTTGCTTTGTGCTGCTGAGCATGGCGAAGGTAACTGTTTGATCTTCTTCTTGAAAATAAAGTAAGAATTTCTCTTCTGTGAATGGCCATGTTGTGAAAGAGAGCTCTGGTAATTGCTTATACCAATCAAAAGCGACTCCTTTCAAAGTGCCTATGAACAATCTTATTTTTAACGCATCCAACTTCGACAAGCTCCCCAGGAGTGATTTGAAATGTACTATATGTTGGTAGGCTGACCCTTTTCCCATATAAGGCTTGAAAGTCGAAAGTTTATAATCTAGTGGGAATGGAACCAGATCAAATTCCGGAGGGTATTTGGATGTAATACCTTTCTTTTTCATCCCATTTTCCATCTTTGATTTGGTTAATATTTCTTCGACTTCCTTGAAAGTTACATGCTTTTTGGGATCCGCATGTAGTCTAAGAATTGATGAATGGTCGCTCGCAGCAGAACCTGTGCTATTACTTTATCTGTTAATGATTTAATTTGAGCCGTAAGCAGGTCAATTTTGGTGGCGTTCCTCCTTATCATAACCTACTCTCTCCTGTCAGCAAATAAAGGATTGGCTAGAGTTTCAGCAGGACCACCTAACTCCTCTGTCAAAATTTTTAACTGGGCAATTAGGTGATCAATTCTAACTCCTTGCCGTTTGACGACATCACTGACGTCATCTTCTTGATTTTCATCAACATTTTCTTCATTGGTAGTTTTACTCTCACTAGCACCTTCGTTTCCATCGTTTCCAGTTCCGCTTCCTTCAGCCATGAATACAATATATTGACGGGGGTAAGAAGACATAGGAAGAGTAGACTGACTATCTTCCATGTCCAGGAGAATAATTGAGTCTTTGTCGAAATCTGTTTCAACATGTCCTTCAAAGGTTCCACCTGAATGAGAATTGGAATCAGATTCTTGTAATTGAGTTCGAGCCATATTCAGAGTAACCCTTCTGGTTGGACCTGGTCCAACCATGCATGAGGAAGTCAGTTCTACTCATCTTCTTTGACCACCCATTTTAGAGTGATTATATGTCGAGATTGCTTTCGGGTGCGAGCCAAAGCCTTCTCCCTAATTTGATTGACCACTCTGGCCGTTAAAGTTTGATCTTTAAATCTGGCAACCAATGGCTTAGAAGTGCTGGCGAGTTGATTCCAGCGTGTAGGGTTGGAAGTAAGGAATGAAAAAATATCAACGGTACTTCTTTTATTATTCTTCTCTTTACCTTTCTTCTGTTGAAGTGAGTTCTTGAAATGAACCAGATCGGTCGAATCGTTAACGACCAACCGTTTAACTGGCTCTTTGTTTTTAGCACCATATAATGGATGTTGTGGTGCTACAATGACTGAAAGCAGATGTTTCCTTCCGAACTTCCTCCCCTCTTTTTGAGTCAAAGGGTAAAAGATGTTCTCTTCAAGTGACGCCAAAGATTTGCTTTCAGCCTTCTTGTAACTTCCCATGCGTGGTTGTGGCGACCACGTGTTACAGCTTGGGATGGTAGCATGTTTTTGGGCTTTTCTGGGAATTTGTCGAGAGTCCCTTGTCACAGCCCCTTGTTCGGGTTGAACCGGGCTTGCTCCTGGAGCTTGGGTGGTCACTCGAGGCAACTTGTTAAGTGCCCTTGGTTGGTGACTTATATAACAAACTTGCCTTGCCCCCAATCGAGGCTTGATGATACGGAGACTGCTGCCCTCTGACTTTGGTTTGCATTCTGGGTCCTTTTGACCCTTATGAAAAACTCCAAATGGGTTTTGAACATATTTGGAAACCCATGACTGAGGAGTTTCTATTCTCCTAATGATCTTTGGGGTCACTGATGGCCCATTCTGAGCTGAGGTGGTGGAGCCCATTGGAGTAGAGAGCCTTTGGAAAACTAAAACTCTTGATGGAGGAGTAACAGTATCTGTTCGGGCCTTTTTTTATGATCTTGCATGTGGCTTGTTCTGTATCATGGAGATCCTAAAAAGTCTCTCCTTAGCTTCGTCGAAAGTGATGATTAAAGAACCCATGGTATTCTTTTGCAAAAAGTAAGCCCAATGGACTATATTAGTGGTATAACCAATATGGCTGCCTCTTGGACTAGCCGGAATGGTTTATAGATGCCATTTGAACCAACATGGTTTTGAACCAGAATGGTTAGATATAGGCATAAATCCCATCTCATTGTGCTATGCTGACTGTCCTAGCTGTCAGAATTTTGGCAGCATTTCGGGACCATATAGTCAGGCTTCAAAGCATGCTAAGCTGACTAGACCTAGCTACTGCAATTTTGGCAGGATGTCAGGGCCATCTGTGTCAGTCTTATAAGCAAGAGAGGGTTGGATCTAATCAAAGGGATAGGGCCTACAAGATCAAGCTTGTACCATTACCACAATGATCAAACATGATCTATCAGTGCATGACGCCGAATAGTGCATAACTACAATTTCGTTGGTCTTATCACTGATTTAATAAAACATTTAGTCGGGTCAAAGCCCCATAGACTGAATCATCACTTTTGTAAAGCATGAAAGGGTGTGATTTGGTCTATGCACAACAAGGTGCAAGTTCCTTTAACTAAATCTTCCAATTAAATGGCAAAAGTATGCACTTCGAGGTGCCTAATGCCTTCATTTGAATGATAAAAGAATGCACTTCAAGGTGCAAAATGTCTTCATTAATGTTTCCAAACCCATCGTAGACATCAAGGTCTTGTATGAGTCTTCAAAGGCCAAACAAGCCATTTTTAGCAATAAAACAGGTCAGTAACCGTGACCCACGGTCACTGCTAATTTTCCATTGATTCCCGCGGTCACAACACTTTTCAGCACAACAGCAGCACTTTTCAGCAATTTTCAATACTTTTCATGCGTTTTAACCAAATTTAATCACAAATTAGGGCAATAAATTCCCACAGACAGCGCCAATCTTCTGATCATGCTTAAAATGTGACGTGGAAATGTGTAATGGATTCAGTGTCCAACATTCACGCACTTCAAGCATTAAGAAGAATGTGAATTAATTACAGTTCATCATTAATTTTCCTTTGTTTACATGGGTTCTAATGCCCTGACCGCGGGGATGCAGGTTGTGTACACAAGTTTACAAAGTTTACAACCTCTCCCTCAAGTCTTAAATGTGATCTCAATTTGGAAATTACAAGAAAATGTATACAGAATATGAAAATGTGAAAAAAAGAAGGAGAAAAGGAGAAAAGGAGTTTCTTTTCTCCTAATGATCTTTGGGGTCACTGTTTACCTCCGTTTTTCGTGCTGTTTGTGCTGGTTCTTCTTCCAACTTTTTCCAAGTGTTGAAACTCCCTTTTATGGCATCTTGGGCTGTTGAATGACCATTGAGAAGATCTAATTTGACTATGGAATCGATTGAAAACTTTGTAATTCATCATTCTTGTTTACGGACTATCTTTTGTGTTCAAGTTTGAAATGGGCATAATAGGAAGTCAAAGTTGTGTCATTCTGAACCTATGATTTTCAAGGAACAAAATGAGGCCCAAAGGGCTCATTCACAACCTCTGTAATGGCCAAGAAATCCCCCTCGAATGAGAAAAACAAAGATGACAACGTCATCCTTCGAATAGTCGTTACTGCATGAACATAGTGTGCTCTGTAGTTACCCCACCCTTATCCTATTCCTCTGAATCTTTTTGCTCACCTAGGTGACTAAAGAAGGAAGGGAATGGTCGTGGGATGTTGCTTTTCTTGCTTGAATGCTCTTGCGTTCGTTCAATTCTCTCTTTTTTTTGCTCCTCTATGTGTTCTCCTTGCTTCCTTTAAACACTCCTCTTTTTATAGAGGCCCCGGTGGTTTTTGGTGGTTCTTGGGAGTTGAGGGGAGTTGTGGGAAGTTGGATTTCTAAAGTGAGTGGAGAAAAATGGCCCAAAACCGCAGGAAGTGTCCTTTGGGGGTCCATGACCGCAGCTGCGGTCACAGACAAGGCCCAATTTTGGGTTTTTGTAGTTGCGGCCCGTTTTCACCTGTTTGGGGCCCAAACGAAGTCCAATCGCCACGAAACTTAGAGGGATGCTTCTTGACACTATTTTGAACATTTCATAAAAGTTTCAGCTCGTTTTGACCATCTAAAATTGGTCAACTCCCTTGATGAACAGGTCACGATCACGGACAAGGCCCGATTTCATTTTTTTGCATTTTTGATTCGTTTTCACCTATTTGGGGTCCAAACGAAGTCCAATCTTCATGAAACTTGGAGAGATGCTTCTTGAAACTATTTTGAGTATGTCATAGAAGTTTCAACCTGTTTGGACATTCTAATATTGGTCAACCCTCCAATTGACTTTTCATGAAAGTGGGCCCTTGTTTCAGTTGTTTGAAGCCCAAATGACCTTGTTTCAGTTGTTTGAAGCCCAAATGACCTCGGTATTCCTCCAAATATCATCAACTTTGGATTTAGGGAAGCATAATTTCAAACAGTGGCCTATTCATTGCATGTGTTAGGTCACTATTCACCCTACATTGAGGTAGTTAGCTTGTTTTCTATCCGAACAGCATCCTCTTGACTTGAAACTTTAAGAGAGTAACTTGGGGCATTCTTTGAGTATTTGTTCCAAATTTTATCAGTTTTGGCCTTCTGGAAGTAAGATTTTAGCTGGTGACCCCCATAACTCATGATTACGGTCCTCTAAGCTGACATGTAATGGAATTAGGACCAAACGGAGTCCTTTCGACTTGAAAATTTGCAGAGTATCTTCTGAGCATGACTGAAGCTTCACACCCAAATCTCATCAACTTTAAACATCGGGAAGCAGGACTTTGGTCAGTGACCCGATGGCTTGAGGGGGAACGGACCCCAAGTTGACATGCTTGTAGC
Organism: Sextonia rubra; assembly: GCA_037013555.1. Taxonomy (NCBI): domain Eukaryota; kingdom Viridiplantae; phylum Streptophyta; class Magnoliopsida; order Laurales; family Lauraceae; genus Sextonia; species Sextonia rubra. Next base: position 8,422,883 of record JASUAD010000012.1, on the reverse strand, counting down.
TTTTGGGTTCGATGATGTTTGTTGAACTCGAAATTTTGTAGAACCTGTCTTGGGCATCATTTGAACTTCCTCTAAGAGTTCTAGCTAATTTGATCTTCATAGGATGTCATTCTGCACAGGGACCCACAGAGCATGGTATATGATCATCTAGACCAAGTTTGGATCCAAATGATATCCAAATGCTTTGAATCCTTGAGGAGTAGTCTTTAAATGTACTTGAAAACATTCTGTTGAATAGGAGATTGCTTCAACATGTGGAAGTGTCAGGCCCCGCGGTGGTTCCCAAAGAGCTAGCAAAGAGTTTCTGAAATTGATTTGAGCTAAGATGAGGTTCAAGTGCTTTGAAAATTTTGGAAATTTACAATCCAAAGCTTGTAATATCTTCACTGCATTATTTGCAAATTTTTATGGGTCAACAGCCGAGATGCAGTGTTTTGTCTCTCTGCCCCACTTTTTGGATTTTTCAAATTTCAAAAGTCCAAAAACCTTCCTTCCTTGATATTCTTTTCCAAAATATCTTTGAAACAACTAGCTACATGATCAATTTCGACTTCATTTAACCCTCCAATCGGTCATGTGAATTTAACCGATTTTCCTTGAAAATTTAAAGTGGATCCATAGCTCACAAAAAAGCAATTAACTTGCTAATTCTGACCTTTTGATGGACAAGCAACCCTCTTGTTAAGCAATAATAGTCTTCTCCATGCTCTTGATCAAAAAACAACCTCAAAAACCTTGGTCAAAAGTACCTCACCTCATTCAAAACCCCTTTATCCTCACCAAAAGTTCTCTGAATTTGGTCAAACACCATGTCATGGAAAAAAAATCACAGAAACTAACCCAATTTCCACTCAGAAAAACCTTTCAAACCCTAGTTTGAAACCCTAAACACTACCAAACCTCAGGTAAAACCTTAAAACCTCAGGAAAAACCCTTAAGATTCCTGTGAAAATAGATTATAGGAGATGAAGTCTCCATAGACGAACGTGTTAGTGTCATTGTAAGAGTGTGTTGTCAATTACATGACCAAAGTGTAGTTCAGTTCTAGAACGACCTAGTTCACCTCAGAAGTTCATTGAAGATCAAGCCAAGTTCAAAGACGTTCAAGCAAGTTCAAGACCATTCTAGAAAAACCTATCAATGAAGACTAAGCAAAGAAGTTCAAGATCATTCAAGAAGATACTCTGTGAGTGACAAGGGATAAGGTAACTGTGATCCCTAGTGTCCATAGAAATAAAATAGGAAATGAGGGTTTTCAAACACCCAGTTTTAGTTCTACGGCTTGAACCACGGCTAAGCCGTAGATCCTACGGCTCACTCTCCAGATAGTATATTTTGAAGCTTTTTGTTCTACGGCTGACCCTACAGCTGCACCGAAAAATGTTACGGCTAAGCCATAGTGTGTTTCACGGCTAAGCCGTAAAATCTATGGGCCACAATCCAGAGAGTGCACTTGGCCATATAATGCCTACGGTTGACCTTGCGGCCAAGCCGAAAGGCCTTCACGGCTAAGCCGTAATGTGATTCACAGCTAAGCCGTAAAGATTACGGGCCACTCTCCAGAGAGCAGTTTTTAGGAGATTTCAGTCTACGGCTGACCCACGGCTAGGCCGAAAGGTACTCACGGCTACGCCGTATAAGGATTTACGGCTAAGCCGTAAGCTTAACCGTAAGAAGGAATTTTTGTTGAATCTGGTCAAACTAGCCGTTGGATGTTGTCAGAACTTACGGTTAAGCCGTAGACCATTCTGTTCTTAGCCGTAGATCTATCCGTTGGAGCTTATCTGTATTTAAAGAGGACCTCTCCCTTGCTCCAACTACTGAATTTATTACTGTAAAAATCACTAGCATAGCTGAGCCTTTGCACCTCCATTAAAATCATCTTCAAAGCTCCCACAACCACCTACTCTCCAACACCAAAAAGTGCCATTATTGTTACAAGTAGAGTAGTTGGTGATTTAGGAAAGGCTCCATTAAATTTGAGAGAATACCTTAGCCTTCCAAACCCTCTTAAAACCTCTTCCCTTGGCTGAGCACTCATCTGAAGATCTTCATCACCAGGGAGCAAGAACAAGAGGCCAAAGCTTGGAGGTAGTCTTTCAAGCATCAAGAGCACCACTCAAAACCAAGGTATACAATTCCTTGTTTAGGTGTTCTTTAATATTTCAATTCTCATTGCTGTATTTGGTGGAAGACAAACCACCGCATCAAAAATTATTGTAGTTGGTGGATTAGATCAAGGATCAACCACCTGATCAAAAACCCTAGTTGGTGGAAGACAAACCACCGAATCAAAAACTGTTGCAAGAGGTGTATGTTATGTAAGTACCTCTTATTTTAGTGGAACCAAGAGAGATTGCTCTTGAGAGTGGATGTAGGTCTAGGACCGAACCACTATAAATCACTGTGTTTATTGTTTGTTGTGTGTGGATGTTGCCTTGGATTCTTGTCACTTGAGTTGATGATCTTTTATAAGCTACATCTTTGTTACTCTAGTTGCATTTCTACATACTGTAAACACTCACAACTCTGAATATCTCTCTTAAATCTTCTTGGGAACTCTCAATTTTAAATAATCTTTCAGATTACCAACTAATAAAACCTAATTCTTGAAAGAAATTTTTAATAGTCCTATTCACCCCCCCTCTAGGACTTGGTGAAATCTAGTTATTGCACTTTCAATTGGTATCAGAGCGGGTTACTTCTTAAGGGTGTAATAACCTGAAGTAGATCCATCTTTTGCTAGAATCACCATGAATCCTGAAGGAAGTTCTATCACCCGTCCAACTTTCTTTGATGGAACAAATTATGCCTTCTGGAAAGCCCGGATGACAGCATTTTTAAAATCCATGGACTGGGCTGTTTGGGAGGCTATAGAAAAAGGCTGGACGGAACCCACTGAAGATGTGACTACAAATGGTGTCACAACCACTAGACCATTAGATCCAGCTAGATGGTCTCAAGCTCAGCTAAATCTTAGACAAAATAATGCTAGAGCTTACAATGCTATAGTGTGTGCCATGAATCAAGAAGAGTTTAAAAAGATCATGACAACCACTAATGCAAAACAGGCATGGAGAATCCTTGAAGTAACTTATGAGGGTACCTCAGTTGTCAAAAGATCTAAACTTCAGATGCTCACGAGTCAGTTCGAAAACATTCGCATGGAAGAAAACGAAATGTTTACTGACTTCCATACTAAGCTCATGAAAATTGTAAATGAAATGTGGGCTCTTGGGGAAACTATTCCAGAAGGTAAAATTTGTAGTAAAATCTTGAGATCACTTCCGGAAAAATTCCATCCTAAGGTAACCTCTATAGAAGAACACAAGGATTCGGAACAAATGAAAATTGAAGATTTAGTGGGATCCCTTCAGACCTTTGAACTCAAATTTAACAATGACAAAAAGAAATCAATCGCTCTAATCACTTCTCATAACACATCTTCCTCTAAAGATGACATAGGAATAACTAGTAATGACGAGGATGAAGATGTGGCCCTTTTGGCTAAAAGATTTTTGAAACAATTTAAGAAAAAGAGGGTGAAAGAGTATAAAAATGAAACCACAAATGATAAATACAAAGGTCGGTCAAGTTCCCTCTCTAGAAGTGAACATAAGGAACCTATGTGTTACAGATGTAAGAAAATTGGACACATATCCACCGATTGTCCTCAAAAAGGGAAATTCAAAAAGAAGAATCTTGTAGCCACTTAGGACGATTCATCTGAATCAGATTCTGACTCAGATGAATCACATCAAAATGAATCAGACAAATATACAGTTCTGATGGCTACCACTGCCACCTTCAATCTTTCTGAGGAAATTATTAAAGTATCAAATGAAGAAATCTCAGGCAGTGAGTCAGAGAGTGAATATGAAAATTCAGATGATGAGGATAATGACAACACCACGGATTCCTATGAACTACTCTATGAGGGAACCTGTAGGCTCATTGAAACTGTAAGTAATCAACAAAACAAAATTAAGAATTTAAAGGAAAAGGTTGATAGTATTAATGCTGAAAAGGAAGAATTGATCAAAGAACTCGAAAGTGTAAAAATCCAATTATCAACGGAAAGAGAAAATGTACTCAAATTAAGAGAAAATGAAAAATCCCTTTTAAAAATAAGAGATGAAAATAATGCTCTCCACAATGAAGTGACTATTCTGAAACAGTATAAAGAAAAGTATGAGTACAGATTTACTCAAAATGATGAGAAATACATTAGACTATTCAAAATTGGGAAAGCTTACAAAGACATGACCGGTCTTGGATATGACAAAAATGCTAATCAGTCTCCAAGTTCCGGAACTGTTTTTGTTAAAAGTGCTTTAAAGAACGAAGATACCAGTGTTCAAAAAACTGTGGATAAGGCATCTACTAGTACTCATACTGTTTCATCAAATGTCTTCTGTCATTATTGTGGAAAAAGAGGTCATTTCAAAATAGAGTGCAAGTTAAGAAAAATTCATTATAACATCAGTCAAAAAATTGAGAAAAACACCACTAAGAAAGTGGAACCTGAAAACAAAAAGCAGAAGTCTCAAATAAACACGTTCCCCTTAAACCAAAAGATGAATAATTTGTTAAAAGAAGTCCAAAAGTTAAGAAAAAAAATTTGAAATATACAAAAAGAATGGAGCAAACATTCCTATTCCCCAACATAAAATCTTTCAAGTGAAATACCAAAAATCAACTGTGATCCCCACTACTAGTACACTTAAATGGATACCTAAAAACAAGAATCTAGTGGTCCACACAGCTTTTAAAGCTACAGAACAATCAAGATGGTATCTGGATAGTGGATGCTCAAAACATATGACTGGTGATAAATCTTGTTGGTCTAAAATGATTGAATTCGATGGAGGCACAGTTACTTTTGGTGATGGCAGTACTGCGAAAATTATTGGGAAAGGAACTTTAAATGTTCCGAACCTACCACCTTTTGAGAATGTTTTGTGCGTTGATAGATTGAAACATAATTTACTTAGCATATCTCAAATCTGTGATAAAGATTATGCTGTAAACTTTAGTAGTCATAGTTGTGAGATCTCAAGGAATGGAAAGATAATTTTGAGAGGTCTTAGAACTACCGATAACTGTTATGTGGTGGGAAAAACAAATACTTCATCCTCTGCTTCTTGCCTATTAACTAGTATTGATGAAGCTAAGTTGTGGCATCAAAGACTTGGGCATGTAAACTACAGGGACTTATCCCATCTAAACAAATATGTTGAAGGACTGCCCAAGATCAGTAGTTAAGAAAAGTTGATCTGTGGAGAGTGTCTTCAAGGAAAACAAATTAGAAGTGCCCATAAAATGGTGAATGCTATGAAAACTACTCGACCTCTAGAACTTATTCATATGGACTTGGTTGGACCAACTAAAAGAGAGAGTCGAGGTAAGAAAAGGTAGTTTTTTGTTATGGTAGATGATTTCTCTAGATTCACTTGGGTTGCATTCTTGAGAGAAAAATCTGAAGCCTTTGGAGAATTCAAAAGGATTGTAAAACAAATTCAGACTGAAAAAGGTACTTCAGTAGCCCGAATCAGAAGTGATCATGGTGGAGAATTTGAAAATGATCAATTTGACAAATTTTGTGAGAAATATGGGATTCATCATGAATATTCAGCACCCAAAACTCCACAACAAAATGGGGTGGCTGAAAGAAAAAATAGAGTTCTCCAAGACATGGCCACAGTCATGCTTCATAGTAAGAATCTTCCTAGAGACTTGTGGGCCGAAGCTGTTAATACTAGCTGCTACATCATCAACCGACTTTAACTTAGGACTGGTACAAATCAGACAGCTTATGAATTGTGGCATGGGAAGAAACCAAATGTGAAATATTTTAAGGTCTTTGGAAGTAAATGTTACATCTTGAAGGATAAAGAACAACTGAGTAAATTTGACTCAAAAAGTGATGAAGGTATATTCCTAGGCTATTTAACACGGAGTCGAGCCTATCGTGTTCTAAATATGAGAACCGGAATCATTCAAGAGTCAATAAATGTCATTATAGATGATGCATCCACAATGTCTGATAATGTTGATGAGGTGGAAGTGCCCTCAATGATTGAACCCACACGATCCACAATAAAAACTGATGTACCTATTTCCACTGAAAATTTGGTGAATGTAAAAGATCATCCTATAGATCAGATTATTGGTGACCCCCTAACAGGTGTAAAAACTAGGAAACAATTGGAGAACATTATGAGTCATTTGTGCTTTACTTCTGTTTTAGAACCTACCTGCGTTGATGAAGCCTTTTCAGACATTGATTGGATAAAAGCTATGCAAGAAAAATTGAATCAGTTTACAAGAAGTGATGTTTGGTACCTAGTTCCAAGACCAAAGGATAAAAATGTGATAGGCACTAAATGGATCTTCAAAAATAAACTTGATGAAAATGGCGTTATTGTTAGGAACAAAGCTAGGTTGGTAGCGCAGGGATACTCTCAAATTGAAGGTATTGACTTTGACGAGACCTTTGCTCCAGTTGCTCGTTTAGAATCAATTAGAATTTTACTATCTATAGCTTGTTTTTTAAAGTTCAAATTGTTTCAAATGGATGTTAAGAGTGCTTTTCTAAATGAAATTTTGAATGAGAAAGTGTATGTTGAACAACCTAAAGGTTTTGTAGACTCAAAATTCCCTAATCATGTGTTTAGACTGAAGAAAGCGCTGTATGGTCTTAAGCAAGCACCACGTGCTTGGTATGAAAGGTTGACAAAATTCTTGTTAGACAATAATTTTCAAAGAGGTAGTGTTGATAAAACTCTTTTTATCCAAAAGACAAGAAAATCAGTTTTAATAGCGCAAATATATGTAGATGATATCATCTTTGGCTCCACATCTAATGAATTGACTACTCAGTTCGCTAATCTAATGCAATCTGAATTCGAAATGAGTATGGTTGGCGAATTGAATTTCTTCTTAGGTTTACAAGTCAAATAATTACGTGATGGTATCTTCATTTCCCAGTCCAAGTAGGCTAAAGAATTGGTAAAACGATTTGGTCTAATGACTGGGAAACATGTCAAAACTCCCATGAGTACAACCATCAAACTTACTAAAGATGCAAATGGTAAAGGGGTTGACTCTAGCCTATATAGAAGTATGATCGGTAGCCTGTTATACCTTACTGCAAGTAGGCCAGACATAGCATTTAGCGTGGGAGCATGTGCTCGATATCAAGCGGATCCAAAAGAATCCCATCTAACTGCTGTAAAAAGAATCATTAAGTACATTGCAGATACAACTGAATATGGTCTGTGGTATCCTCATGACTCCTCATCCTCCATTGCTGGATACTCAGATGCTAATTGGGCAGGAAACTTAGATGATAGAAAATCCACAAGTGGCGGCTGTTTTTATGTTGGAAATTGTCTAGTAGCTTGGCATAGTAAAAAGCAAAATTCGATATCTCTCTCCACTGCCGAGGCTGAATACATAGCTGCCGGAAGCTGCTGTTCTCAACTCTTGTGGATGAAGCAGATGCTTATGGACTATGGCATTACACAAGGAATAATGAGCTTGTATTGTGATAACACGAGTGCCATACACATTTCTAAAAATCCGGTCCAGCACTCTCGCACCAAACACATTGATATTCGACATCATTTCATTAGAGAATTGGTTGAAGAAGGAATCATTGAGCTCGAATATATTCAGACTGAAAAACAACTTGCAGACATCTTGACTAAACCTCTTGATGTGTTAAAATTTGAAATTTTGAGGAAATCAATTGGTGTTTGCTGTCTGGATTAACCTGTGTTTTTCCCAGGATCTACGACTAAGCCGTACACCACTTTACGGCTACGCCGTAAGTGCTTTTTCCATCCTCGTTCTGCGCACCGAGGCCTTCTTAAACCCGTCTCTTCGTCTTTTTTTTCCCTCTGCACGAACACTCTGTCCCCTTGTCTCTGCTCCTTTCTTCCTTTCTCTGTCTTTTTCTTCCGGCACGGTCTGTTCGGCGCCTTCCTTCTCCGGCCTTTCTCCTCCGGCATCTTCCTTCTCCGGCCCTCCTTCCTCTCTTGGCGTCCTCCTTCTCCGACCTTCCCCTCTTGGCGTCCTCCTTCTACGACCTTCCTCTCTTGGCGTCCTCCTTCTCCGGCCTTCGTCCTCCGGTGTTTTCCTCTCTTTTTGGTTATTGTATTGTTCTCCTTTCTCTCTCTCTTCTTTTTCATCACTGTTTCATTCGATTTACTATGCTCGTTTCTCTACTGTGCTCTTTCCTCCTGTTTATAGGTGTGTGGCTTTCCCTCGGGTTATCATCATGCCTCCACGAACCAAGAATGCTTACCCCCTGGTAAGAGGCCTCGTGCCTCAGTAGCTCTTCCCGGCCTCGTCAGCCATCTCCACCTTCTCCCCAAGTTTTGGTTCCACGGGAACCCACTCGTGATTGTTCTTTCTTTTTCAGACCCATTACTGTAGAGCGCGATGTTAATATTCTCGCTGTTGAGACCTATGGAGTCCACACACTTCTCACACACATTGGGTGGGAAAATATTCTGAAGTGGGGTGGTCCTGGCTTCCCCTCGATTGTGCGTACCATGTATGCATCTATCACACACGCATCGTTAGAATCCATGTCCTTTGACCTTGAGTTCACTGATGGCACCAATACCATCACCCCTGCCATCATCTCAGCCCTGTTGTGTGTGCCTCTCTCTGATTCCACTTCGATCATCTCGGATTCTCTCTCCAAAGCAGAAAAACAAACTGCCACTTTCGCCCTCTGTGGAGCCACCATCCCATGGAAAGACAAGGGGTTCCTTCCTGCAGCCTCCCTGCTTCCTCATTACCGGATCGTCCATGCTATCTTCACCTGTAACATCTATCCTCGGAGGGGGAATTTCTCTGACCTCACCCCGTTCATGGTCAATGTCCTCTACTCAATCCACATGGGGGTCAGAGTGTGTCTTCCATCTCTCATTTGTGCTACCATTATCCGGTTTTGGCAGTGCCCGGGCAGAGGCGCCAATGCATGCGTCTTTGGATATCTCATGACTCGCCTTGCCTCTCAGTGTGGGGTCAGTTTGCCTTCCGATGAAGCTCCTAAGTCTCACCCCACCTTTGGCACAGTTAATATTCAGAACATGCGCTTTTCCAAACAACAGGCAGCTGGTCCCCGACTTCCTAACTCCGGAGCCGAAGATGATTCACCGGATGAGTCTCGTCCTGCAGCACCCTCTACCGCTTCTCCGGTTCAGGTTCCTCCCCCGGCTTCTTCCTCTTCCTCGTTTGAAGCTCGGTTGGCCGCCCTCGAACAAAGGCAAACTAAGATGGAGAAGCTCTTGAAGAAATCCTTTCAATACTTGTCAAAGATCTCCAAGAGCTGCCGGAGAGACGATGTGGCGATTCCTTCCCCCTCTCCTCCTTCGGATTGATGTCTGTTATTGTCCTCTTTTTGTATTTTGGGCAGTGGCTGTACTTCACCTGTTAGTCTTGTTTGTTCTCTCTTTTATTCTTATGGGTGATGTATTGTTTTTGATATGGTTGTCCTGCTCCTAATTTCTAATCTAATATAGCCATTACTTCGCAACTGCTTATCTTTGTGTGCACTTATGTTCTTATTTATGCTTTATCTCTTTGTCAATATTGTGCCAAAAAGGGGGAGAATTATATGCATGTTTTTAGGGGGAGCTTTCTCACCTCCCACCTTTCTAGTAGATTGTGTTTGCAGCCTTTTGCAGGTTAAGCATCTTCAAAGGGGGAGCTTCAAAGGGTTGTGTATGTAGATGTGGGTGCTTAAGGTGTATTCACTAATGTAATACTTGTTGTATCTCAATTGCTGAGCTTAAATGTTGTATCTTCTTCACATTATGTAATTTTGTCACGAAATTGACAAAGGGGGAGATTGTTAGTGTCATTGTAAGAGTGTGTTGTCAATTACGTGACCAAAGTGTAGTTCAGTTCTAGAATGACCTAGTTCACCTCGGAAGTTCATTGAAGATCAAGCCAAGTTCAAAGATGTTCAAGCAAGTTCAATACCATTCTAGAAAAACCTATCAATGAAGACTAAGCAAAGAAGTTCAAAATCATTCAAGAAGATCCTCTGTGAGTGCCAAGGGATAAGGTAACTGTGATCCCTAGTGTCCATAGAAATAAAATAGGAAATGAGGGTTTTCAAACACCTAGTTTTAGTTCTACGGCTTGGACCACGGCTAAGCCGTAGATCCTACGGCTCACTCTCCAGAGAGTATATTTTGAAGCTTTTTGTTCACGGCTGACCCTACGGCTGCACCGAAAAATGTTACGACTAAGCTGTAGTGTGTTTCACGGCTAAGTCGTAAAATCTACGGGCCACAATCCAGAGAGTGCACTTGGCCATATAATGCCTACGGTTGACCTTGCGGCCAAACTGAAAGGCCTTCACGGCTAAGCCGTAATGTGATTCACGGCTAAGCCGTAAAGATTACGGGCCACTCTCCAGAGAGCAGTTTTTAGGAGATTTCAGTCTACGGCTGACCCACGGTTAGGCCGAAAGGTGCTCACGGCTAAGCCGTATAAGGATTTACGGCTAAGCCGTAAGCTTAACCGTAAAAAGGAATTTTTGTTGAATCTGGTCAAACTAGCCGTTGGATGTTGTCAGAACTTACGGCTAAGTCGTAGACCATTCTGTTCTTAGCCGTAGATCTATCCGTTGGAGCTTATCTGTATTTAAAGAGGACCTCTCCCTTGCTCTAACTACTGAATTTATTAATGTGAAAATCACTAGTATAGCTGAGCCTTTGCACCTCCATTAAAATCATCTTCAAAGCTCCCACAACCACCTACTCTCCAACACCAAAAAGTGCCATTATTGTTATAAGTAGAGTAGTTGGTGATTTAGGAAAGGCTCCATTAAATTTGAGAGAATACCTTAGCCTTCCAAACCCTCTTAAAACCTCTTCCCTTGGCTGAGCACTCATCTGAAGATCTTCATCACCAAGGAGCAAGAACAAGAGGCCAAAGCTTGGAGGTAATCTTTCAAGCATCAAGAGCACCACTCAAAACCAAGGTATACAATTCCTTGTTTAGGTGTTCTTTAATATTTCAATTCTCATTGCTGTATTTGGTGGAAGACAAACCACCGCATCAAAAATTGTTGTAGTTGGTGGACTAGATCAAGGATCAACCACCTGATCAAAAACCCTAGTTGGTGGAAGACAAACCACCGAATCAAAAACGGTTGCAAGAGGTGTATGTTATGTAAGTACCTCTTATTTTAGTGGAACCAAGAGAGATTGCTCTTGAGAGTGGATGTAGGTCTAGGACCGAACCACTATAAATCACTATGTTTATTGTTTGTTGTGTGTGGATGTTGCCTTGGATTCTTGTCACTTGAGTTTATGATCTTTTATAAGCTACATCTTTGTTACTCTAGTTGCATTTCTACATGCTGTAAACACTCACAACTCTAAATATCTCTCTTAAATCTTCTTGGGGACTCTCAATTTTAAATAATCTTTCAGATTACCCACTAATAAAACCTAATTCTTGAAAGAAATTTTTAATAGTCCTATTCACCCCCCCCTCTAGGACTTGGTGAAATCTAGTTATTGTACTTTCAGAACGTATTTTCTATTCTTCAAAACAAGAATCCCTAGCCTCTTCAAACCTCATGAATCATGCCAAATTAGTTCCTACAGATTACAAACACTTACAAAGCATCTGTGAAAAGAAGAGAAGCAAGAATCAGGGAAATCATCCATTCTAAATCAGCATCTTTCGAGACACAACAATTACAGGGAAATCCTTTATCATTGTACCTTGATAGGACATTTGTTGACATGAAAATAAGTTCGAAATAAATCCACTAACAATTCAACAAATCAAAAGTCAAGCCAAAACTCAAACATTACTCAAACACAGCAAAACAAAGCACAAAAAGCTAAAAGATAAAGCCTAAGAAGATACCTTGAAGTTTGAAGAAAACATGTCAGAACACTTCAAAAAGTGGAAAAAGTATACACTGGCCAATTAATCAAATCAGTGACCGAATGTACACTGGCTAACTAAACAAGTTAGTGGCTAATGGTACACTGGCTAGTAGAGGAAATTGACTAGCCGACAGTGATAAATTTAGATAGCTTACTGAGTAACAGATTGAGATCTGGTCATACAATTCAAAGTTGTTTTCAAGTTGATTGGCATGATCCAAGGACAAAGATCCAACTACCACCTCACAAAGTTGGTTGTGGGAGGGTAGTTGACCATATAAATACACTGTTGACGACCTCCTGCAAAATAAATTTTGCTCAATCTTCTCCCTACCACAAATGATTAGAGAAAACTCTTGGAGGCTATAAATACCCCTTGGATGTCCATTCCAAGATACAAGGCACAACATATAGTAAAGAGTCTTCAAATTCTCCTTAAGAAGACTCTGGCACTTCAACTTCTTCAAGTTCAAGCATCGACTCTCACAAAAAGGTACTTAATCTTCTGAAGAAAATTAGAATAATAGTTCCATGTCTGAAAGAATCTCCAAAAAAGACAAGTCTTTCTAGACTTTCTTTGTTCCTTTCACTTAGGAGTTGAAAAATTATATGGCTACAACTATGGCCAACCTATTGGTTAATTTGATAAGCAATCCATAGGGGCAACTATTACCGTAGAACTTTCGCTCTAACTCTCCTTGGAAATTCTACAACTAGGGAAAATGGAATATAAGTCACGAAGATTGCTCTATTGACTTAAAATACATGGAGGCGGCGTACATCTCCAGATTAGTCTCCTTGATTTTATTTTTTTTTTATGTAAATTGTCATTATTTTCCTTCCTTTTGTAAGTGTTGATCATCTAAGACCAAGCAAGAGGGTTATAATAAAAAATATATATAAGTAAACAGCTTGCACCTAAGTGGTTAGAACATAAAAGAATCCATGAAAATAAACTCGGAATTGAAAAGGGTCGACAAGTTTGACATTTCTTATTACCTTTATTTTTCGTGTCTTTTCCACCCTCTCCAAGAAAGGGAGCAATCACCATCCCTTACCATAGGGTGATACCATGTATATATATGTGTTGGTGGGTCCCATATTCAAGCAAGAGCATTCTACCCAAGCCTCAAATGCAATACTCTACTTGCTGCAATTCCTCTACTTGCATAATCTGATGCTTGTTAATTGGGTACAATGACATGTTTATTCTTTCTTCTTAATTAATACAATTTAAATTCAATTGATGACTTTCATATCTACATAATTACAATGGGAGCTAATGCATGCAAAGTTGGTGGAATTTAGTATTGATTTATTGGTTTTTCGTTCTTATTAGTTTAGAATAAAGATCAACCGTTTGAAGAAATGTTTCTAAATTTGTCATTCTTTTTTTTCCTATTCCAACTCATTTTTCTCTCATTTTTTTCATTGGTCCTCATCTCATAATCATATTGAATGACAAATAGATATAAAACAATGGTTTCTCCTCCTGCTTATTCTCCTCTGTCCACCTGCTTCTTGATTTTCTATTTCCAATGGTTTCCAGTTCCTTTCATGCTGCCACTCAATTTCAAGTTGTCACCCATTTGCCCATTACATGCAAGGTATCTTTGTAAAACATATGTTGGCGGGTCCCATATGCATGCAAGAGCATTCTACCCAAACCTCATATGCAATTTCTTTGCTTGTTTCAACGTTAAAATTCCCCCGCCTGCTTAAGCTCCTGCATGTTGGTTGGGAACAATGACAAGCTATCCTTTCTTCTTAATAAATGAAACTTTAAATTTGATTGTTAATTTTCTTTTCTTTCTCATTATAATGGGAGCTTATGCATGTCAATTGTGTGGAATTTACTATTTATTTATGTGTTTTCTTTTTTTCTTATTTTAGTTTTAAGACCTACTATTTGATGAAATGTTACTAAACTTGTCTTTTTTTTTTTTAATGTACCATCTCATCTTCTCAATGATAGATAGATATAAAAACAACGGCTTCTTCTCTGATTATACTCCTCACTATTGCTAATTCTCCTTCCTTCCAAGTGCTGCCAACTCAGATGCAAGTCACCTATGGGCTATTGGATTCTTTTTTTCATGCAATTCTAGTTTCTTCCATGCTGCTCACTCATATTCAAGTTGTCACCCATTTGACCCTTACATGCAAGGTGTCTTTGTAAAACATGTGTTGGTGGGTCTCATTTGCATGCAAGAGCATTCTACCCAATCCTTAGATACATTTCCTTTGCTTGTTTCAATGATGCAATTCTTCAACTTTTTTAAGCTCATGAATGTTGGTTGGGTACAATGGCATGTTATTCTTTCTCCATAATTAATGAAATTTAAATTTGATTGTTGATTTTTTTTTCTACCTAATTGTAATGGGAGCTGATACATGTCAATTGGGTGGAATTTAGTATTGATTTATTGGTTTTCCTGTCTTCTTAATTTAGTATGTAGACCAACTATTTGATAAATAGTTACTGAACTTGACATTCTTTTTTTTTTCCTACTCCATTCCATCTTTCTCTCATTCTTTTTTGTATTTGTGGTAATCTCATAATCATACTGAATGACAAACAGATATAAAAACAATAGTTTATCCTCCTATTTTTCCTTCAACTCCTACTGCTTCTCCTTCCTTCTATGTGCTTCCAAAGTATATGCAAGACACCTGTGGGCTGCTCGATTCTCTATTTCAAGCAATTTTTAGTTCCTTCCATGTTGTCTACTCCGATTCAAGTTGTCACCGATTTGAGACTTACATGCAAGGTGTCTTTGTAAAACTTATGTTGGTGGGTCCCATATGGATATAAGAGCATTCTACCCCACCTCATATGCAATTTTTACTTGTCTAAACTTTACAAATCCTCTACATGCTAAAGCTCATGCTTTGTTAGTTGGTTACAATGACGGGTGATTCTTTCTTCTTAACAAATTAAATTTAAATTTGATTGATGATTTTCGTATCTAGCTAATTGTAATTGGAGCTGATGACTTTCAATTTGTTGGAATTTAGTATAGATTTATTTGTTTGTCCTTCTTCTTAGTTTTGAATGAAGACCAATTGTTTGATGAAATGTTACAAAACTTGTCATTCCTTTTTTTTTTCTTTCTGTTCCATCTCATCTTTCTCTCATTTTTTATATTTGTGCTCATCTCATAGTCATACTGAATGACAAATAGATATAAAAACAACAGTTTCTCCTCATGCTTATTCTCCTCACTCCTACTGCTTCCCCTTCTTTCAATGTGTTCCCTACTCAAATGAAAGCCACATGCAGACTACTCGATTTTTAATTTCCAAAGGTTTTTAGTTCCTTTTATGCAGCTCACTTAGATTCAAGTTGTCAGCCATTTGCCCCTTCTATAGAAGGTGTCTTTGTAAAACATGTGTTGGGGGGTCCCATATGCATGCAAGAGCACTCTACCTAAACCCCAGATGTAAGTCTTCTGCTTGTTTCAACGTCCTAACTCCTCTACTTGCTTAAGCTCTTTCATGTTAGTTGGGTATGATGACAGATCATTCTTTCTTCTTAATTAATGAAATTTAAATTTGATTGACGATTTTGTTTTCTTCCTAATTGTAACGGGAGCCGATGCTTGTCAATTGGGCAGGATTTAGTATTAATTTCTATGTTTTTCTATCTTCTTCGCTTAGAATGAAGACAAATGTTTGATGAAATGTTACTGAACTTGTCATTCTTTTTTTTAATAGCTATTCTATCTTATCTTTATCTCATTTTTTGCATTTGTGGTCATTTCATAAACATACTGAATGACACACATAAATAAAAATAATGGTGTCTCCTTCTGCTTGTTCTCCTTACTCCTATTGCCTTTCCTTCCTTCTAAGTGTTGCCAACTCTTATGCATGCCACTTGTGGGTTGCTTGATTCTTTGTTTTCAGTGATTTCCAATTCCTTCGATGTTGCCTACTCAGATTCAAGTTGTCACCCATTTGCCACTTACATACAAGGTGTTGATCGTGCTCGAAATGTGATGTGGAATGCAATGGATTCAAGTCCAACATTCACACACTTCATGCGTTAAGTGGAATGGGAAAAATAATTAAAATTCATCATTAATTTCCCTTTGTTTACATGGGTTTAAATGCTTTGACCGCGGGGATGCAAGTTGTTTACAAGTTTTAAAAAATTGCAACCACACCCTCTGGTTTTAGATGTGATCTAAACTTGAAAATTACAAGGAAAATACATGAAAAAGGGGCAGACAATGCAAAAGAAAAGAAAGCAAGAAGGTTGTGACCGTGGCCTACGGTCACTGGCCCCCTGCTAGTGACCACAATCACTGGCAAATAGTAGCTGAAATGGCCATTATTTGTCCCATTTCTTTTCTATTTCACTTCTGTGATGCCTTTAGAGTGCTGAAGCTTGTGTTCTTCGACTTTTGAAGTATTGAATAACCCACCAAGAATGCTTAATTTTGCCGTGAAATTGACTAAAACCTTTGGTAATCATTACTTTTCGGTTATGGATTGTTTTTGTACAAATCTAGAAAGGGTGTTTTATACAATCAAAAAAGAAAAACCAAAGTTGCGTCATTCTAAATCTATAATTTTCAAGTAATAGAACGAAGCCTAAAGTGACTTATTCACAACCTCTGAGATGGCCTAAAACTCTCCCAAGTGAGAAAACCAAAGGAAATCGTTTTCATCCTTTTATGCTTTATGCCTTGCACCCATCTTATCTAAATGATATGCATGCTTCTTCTCCTTCTTTGAACTATTTCTCACCTTAAGTCAGTGAGAAGGAGAAAACGAAGTAGATTTGGAATGCTTGAAGTGCCTTAGAAGCCTTATGACCTTGCTTGGGACTTTGGAATCCTTGCTTTTGAACTTCTAGCCTTGCTTCAACCCTTCTTCAAAGCCCAAGTATACCTTTTATAGGCTTTAGAGGAATTTAGGATAGTTTCCAGTAGTTGTAAAGGAGTTATACTTAGAAATAAAGTGAAATAACTCCCAGAAACCATCCGGAAGCAATTCACGGACAAGGCCTAATTTTGGGTTTTTGCATATGTGACCTTTTTTCATGAATTTGGGGCCCGAACGATGTCCGATCTTCATGAAACTTTGAGGGATGCTTTCTAACACTATTTTGAGTGTGCCATGAAAATTTCGGTCTATTTTGGACTTCTGAAGTTGGTCAACCCCCTGGTTAACTTTTCATGAAAATGAGCTCTTGTTTCAGCTGTTTGAGGCCCAAATGACCTCAGATTGATTTGCAACTTAGAGGGACTGATGTCAACAGCATTTTGAAGTATCCATCCAAATTTCATTTAGACTGAACTTGTGGAAGTAGGATTCTGAATAGTGAGCCACTTGTTACATGTTTTTAAGTCAATGTCTTCTTATACTGCAGGCAGTTAGATTGCTTTCTACCCAAATGATGTGCAATTAATTTGGGACTTTGGAGAATTGAATTTGAACATATTTTGAATCTCTAATCCAAATTTCATTCACTTTGGCCTCCTAGAAGTAGGATTTTTAGTCAGTGACCCCCATGACTTGGGGGTCATGGACTCCAAGCTGATATGTAGTTGAAGTAGGGTCAGACGAAGTCCTCTCGGCTTGAAAATTTGTAGAATCACTTCTGAGTATGACTTAAGCTTTGTGTCTAAATTTCATCAACTTCAGTCACTCAAAAGTAGGACTTTGGTCAGTGACCCCAGATGGTTTAGGGGTCACTGACCCAAAGTTGATATTTTTGTTGACTTTGGGTCAAATGGCATCCACTTAACTAAAGATTTTGCAGAGTCCCTCCTGAATATAATTTAAGCTTCCTCCATAAGTTTCAACCAATTCTAGCATGTAGAAGTGTCTGTTGCCACAGTGACCCCAAGGAGTTGGAAGACAGTCACTGTAGCTTAATTTGAAATGAAATGAAGTCTAGATGCTTTGAAAGTTTGCAACATCATTCCTAAGAATAATTTGGAGTTGCCATGTGAATTTTTAGCCAATTTGGTAACTCAGAAGCTTGAGTTTGTTCAATGACCCCTAGACTTTAAGCAAATGAACGTTGAATTTGAAGTTTCGTGAGTCGAGTGACCAAATGAAGTCCACTAACTCTGAGATTTGAACTACTATACTTTGGGTTCATCTAAAATCTTCTAAGTGAGTTGTATCAGTTCTGAACTTTGGATACAGTATTTGATTTGGCATTCGACAATCCTAGGGTTTATGTTCCCTTGGCTTGGAATTTGTTGGTAATGTCTTACTACATCATCTGTGACTTTTTATGGGTCAACAAGTGCCCCCTCGAGGTGTAATTATTAAAGTATGACAATTATTGTGCCTCGAAATAGCCAATCTGTGGGAATGATTAATGGCTTGACAAAAATGTAGTTTGTCAAGATAGGTTGTAGGCCTAGACTTGAAGTTTTTATTAAAAACCATAAAGGGTTTGATGATGGAATTTGGTAAAAACATAAAGTTTCTGACTTTCTTTGCCCTATTTTTGCAGATATCAAAAGTAGTATCTCTGTGGGGGAGTGTGGGGAACACCCACAAAAGAAATCCCTGAGGTATTAGAAAATTCAAAAATTTATTAATTTGGTTTGGATTTTAAAAAGTGGATTTGATTTTCTCTTGACCTATTTGTCACGATATCCAAGTTGGCATCTTTGTGGGGACTGTTGGGTACACCCACCTAATGAATCCCTAAGGTGTTAAGAAAAATCAGAGTTTGGATTTGAAATGGATTTGAGTTTGGAATTTTATGGATTTTGGTTTATTTTCAAAAATCAATGTTAGATTTTGACTTAGCTTGACATGAATCAAAACAAGATGGAATTTTGAAGGAGATTGGCTTTTGTGTATTTTGATCCAAAGCAATTTGAGATGACAAATTTGACTCAAAACTGGGTTTGACCCCAAATGATCTTGAAATTTGGATTAGGTTGGCTTTCAAGAAAACACACATTTTTTTTAGCGAAATGCCCAAAGTAGGTTCACCATGCTATGGGAAACCATATATTTTGTCTTGAGTAAAACACCCAAAGTGGGTCCACCATGTGTTAAGGGAATTTGGATGTTCACATTTGAGAAAGTAGGCCACTAGTAGTGGGTCCCACTGCTCAAAGTAATAGTGACCAAGGGTAAAAGGTTCACCATGTGTTAAGAGGGTTTGAATCACTGCATAAGATGACTCTAATCACCAAACCGTGGATCCCCCTATTGAAACATGCTATGTCTGTGGGAAAAAGAGTGAAACAGTGACCATGGGTTTGAAAGGGGGAGCTGTGTCCATGAGCAAGAGGGATAATACATCGTGCACCCCACTGCCTCAGTCGAGCTGGGTTCATGGGAGAAGGTTTATAAAGAGCCCACCATTTAGTGAACTTAAAGTGAACAAACTCTGTCTGGGGAATGTACAAATTTGTTAGAACATTAGGCTTCACCATCTCACCATTGGACTTAGTGAAGGCACACCCACTTGTTTTGCTTGACCACTGATACAGTCTAAGTACACACCTGGATTTTGCAGTATGTGAGAAGTGTGGGGGGTTGAGAAGTGACAATCCACATGATCCTTAGCATAGTGTAATGTACAAGTTAGGTCACTACGACCTCTATGGGAATTTTCCATGGTCAACAAGTTGATCATGCCCAAAACACATATCTTTTGCTTTTTGATGAGAAGGTTATTCCCCTTAAATCTCAACAAACATGAGAAGTAAAAATCTCATGGATATGAGATGTTGGTTAGAGAAACTAGCGAAGATAGGGTTAGCCTTCAGTCTCATGTAGCTTTAAGTATGATAACCAATGAGCTTTTACAGTATCTTTCTCAATCACAACCTCGAAGGCTAATTCATGCTTCCCTATCTTTTCCATGTCTAAGCGAGCTCGGATGATATCAATCATTTTTGTGAGAATCAAGCTATCGAACATTGATGAAGTATTTTGCCTAAATTTGAGTGTACATTTTGAGTGAGGAGTTTGTAAGATGATTTTGCATTTAAATTTCATTATCGGACTCCCACAAAAATGTATAATGGTCTCATCATAGCAAGTTACCATGGGAGTTTGGTTGCCAATATAACAACTAGTTAAAGTACATGTTTGAGTACTTTGCTTGTTATCGTTGAAGATGTCGTCTTAGGAATGTTGAGTCCTTCTGTCAGCTTCAACTTTGAGTATGGAGAATGAAATAGTCCATAATAGTTGCAGGTACGTCTAATGAAACCACAGGATATGACCAGAGATGGGTGCCATCAGACCATTAGCATTTACCTTTTGTCTTCAATGCTTGAACTGTTCTTCTCTTGTTGAAAACATGCCATTTGCTTTTACATCTTGCATTTTTATACATGTTGAGTTTGTTTGCGCTTTGTGATGTATGTAGTTGCTAGCATGCCTTGCTTGTACTATGTAGGCATTTCTTGCATTGGATGCTGCATCCCTTATGCCAGAGTGCACACCAAATTGCCCTTTAAAAGGTCTTAAGGTGCTTGAACATATATTTGGACAAGAAGCCTCAGTTATGCAACTTAAGTATGCGTTGGTGCCAATTCTTAGTCTTAGAACTGAGTATTATTTTCTCCTTTTGGCATTTTACTAAGGGGAGATGCTGCCGAAATTTCTGTAAAATTCCATGCCTTAGCCATTTTTTGCTGCTATTGATGTCTTCCTTTCTTTTTCAAATAGAAAAGGCAAAGCACCCGCGACCTCAACTTCCACAGCATCAAAGAGCACTCTAAGGGTAGAGTTGCAAGTAACCCTGATGCAAGGGACCCTAATGAACTATTTACTGCTACTTTGAAGAACCAAAAAACTAGAACTTTGGCTATGGGGAACATTGCAACAATAGATCACTACATTGCAGCAACAGCTTTCAGCCCTAAAAGATGATGCTCTAAAGCTTGGAGGCACCATAGATGGCTTGGAGAAGTCTAGTTCAAAGAACCAGGCCTGCAAAGAGCTCATTCTTGTCAAAGTAAAAGCGAAGCAGACAACCTTGAATGACTTTGCTCAATCCCTCAAGAATGAAATGAGTGTCAAACTGGATGAAATTGACATTGATGCTACTGTCCTAGCTAATGCAAGCTATAAAGGGCACACCCTGAGGGAAGAAATTCTGAATGCAAGGAGGTGACTTGAGAATTTCTTAGATTGGGTCTCATTGCCGCCGCTTTTTGTTTGACTCTTTTATTTTGATCAGCCTAGGCTGCCATGTATGCATTGACTTCATTCTTTGTACTTAAATTTCAAATGTATATCAATGGAAAAACTTTTCTTCTATTCCATTTTTTCATTGGTATGGATGCTTAGTTTGATTTTGTGTGGGTGTTTGATGTGGTTTGTATGGATTGTTTGTTTGGTATGGTTTGTTTGGTTCGGTTTTCTCAGACTTTTATGAGGGTGCGACTTGTAATCTTTTGGATGCGCAAATCAATAGTAAATGAGTCATATAGCTGGACATTATCTAGTGCCCATGTGTGAGGATTTCTCCAGGGTCTATGACTTGATCTTTTTTATGTCGAAAGGGGTTAAACAAGGTGAATGTTATCCGGTGCCTATGTTTGAGGCTTCCTCCGGGATCCTTGACTTATTTTATAGGACAAAGATTTGGTTTTGGTTTTTGTTTAGATTTTGGTTATATGGGGCCTACAAAAGGGCTTATTCCATACAACCGAAGGTAATCGTATAGAATCTGCAAAAGAATTGTTCTAAACAACTAAGGGTTAGCTACATGGGATCTGCAAAAAAAACTTATTTCATATAGCTGATTTTTGCTATACAAGGTCCGCAAAAGAACTTGATCTATACAATGGGATGCTACAAGGGGTCTTGTACGGATATTATCTAAATAATGAAAGCTAACTAGAGGGATCAAATGACTTAATCCTCGCAGCCATTTTATACAAGTTGAAGGGATTTTGGATAGGAGTTATAGGTTGTGAGGCTTGAAACCGGAGGACTTTATGAGTGAAGATGTACATTGTACATGGTTTTGGTGTACCAATGACATTCAAGTATAGTATTTCTTGAGAAGTTTTCTATTGATAAGCATATGCATTGATCGTGCTTAAAAATGGCGTGGAAATGTGTAATGGATTCAATGTCCGACATTCACGCGCTTCAAACGTTAAGAAGAATGAGAATTAAGTATAGTTCATCATTAATTTCCCTTTGTTTACATGGGTTCTAACGCCCTTACCATGGGGATGCAGGTTGTTTACACAAGTTTATGAAGTTTACAACCCCTCCCTCAAGTCTTAGATGTGATCTCAATTTGGAAATTACAAGGAAAATGTACACAAAGTGGGGAAAATGCAAAAAAAGAAGGAAAAATTGGGGTGACTGTGACCCGCGGTCACTGCCCCAAGCCAGTGACCGTGGGTCACGGTCACTAGCACTTGACAGTGACCATGAGTCACAGTCACTAGCACCTACCACTGACCATAGGTCAGATCACTGACAGACATTGACTTTGCAGTCACTGTTTTGCCTCCGATTTCTCACTGCTCGTGTTGATTCTTCTTCCAAACTTTTTTCAAGTGCTGAGACTCCATTTTTATGACTTTTGGGGTGTTGAGCAACCGTTAAGAAGATCAAATTCAACCATTTAATCGATTGAAAACTTTGTAATTCATCATTCATGTTTACGGACTATCTTTTGTTCAAATCCGAAGAGGGTATCGCAGGAAGCCAAAGTTGTATCATTTTGAACCTATGGCTTTCAAGGAATAAAATGAGGCCCAAAGGGGCTTGTTCACAACCTTTGTGATGGCCACGAAACCCCTCCGAATGAGAAAAATAAAGATGACAATGTCATCCTTCGAATAGTCGTTACTGCAAGAACATGGTTTGTTCTTTAGTCACCCTCTCTATTCCTCCTCCTCTGAACCTTCTTACTCACCTTTGTAATTGAGAAAAGGAGAGGAAAAATGACGTGGAATGCTGCTGTCCTTGCTTGAATGCTCTTGT